>OY812998.1:914637-1112137 GCA_963681545.1 Germaria angustata
CCTGACTTAAGCCCCAGATAAAAAGCCGTAGCTTTCTTCCACAATATGGATAACACGCCTTCATTAACGATCTCTCCATGGACAGGTAAGAAGAGGGGAAGAATATATTCTCCTTCCTTACATGTTTATTGCGTTGTTAATATTGAATTTTTTCATTTCAAACTGCCCTCTATGAGAACTTGCTTGCAAGCTTTCATAATTCGCAACTTTTTCAATCTATGATTAGTATGGAGAACTCAACTTTTGCTGTTGGTAAAGACTAGATTTAGAATAAATCAACTTTTCTCTACTCCAGATGAATTTTCGCTCTAATTACTCTTTTTCTTTTACGACATCTCTAAAACTCTTTGACAACATTTTAGTCACCGAAAAACGTGTAAATCAATATTATTTAACAACGGGACGGATTGGAACAATTATATGCTGTTCTGTTCGTGGCTTGACATGCAATTTCTTATCGAATGTCCATAAGCAGTACGAAGAGGTTTAGACTTTAGGGAATACTCGATCGTATTCCTGTTCACTTACATTCAAGATTCTTGAAATGACTCCCACATGTATGGATTGATGGCTTTACTTTGCCTCCATAGCTCTTTAAACAAAAGAACCCGGCAATAACTTCAATAAATAGATTAGTTTTCACTTTCCTCATACTCCTCGTATACTTATTGCACTTATGTCTTTAAAGCACGCAGAGGTTGCAAGTAAGTTGGAAAACTTTTACATTTTAGGAAAATGTTGTTTGCATGCAAGTGCCTCCAAAACACAATTCACTGACATTTAGCAGCGTAAAAAAACTGAAATACTAACTACAACTCATAGAAGAACTTCCTGCAAAGAATTTTATGAGAAAATAAAAATCAATTAAAATAGAACTGAACAATATTGCAACCTTGCGAAATTTTTCAACTAAAAATTTGTTTGTTTTTTTTTTTTGTCTTCCTCGAGCATTAACTACATACCCGTGCATACGTAAATAAAACTTGCGCTTTAAATATGAGTTATTTAGTCTGCATAAAGTTTAGACAAGGAATGCAGAAAATTATTTTCGAAGCAAAAAAAAATTGGGAAATGAAAAGAGAAGCAAAAAATGAATAATAGTCGCGTATAATTAAAATTTGGCAAAGTTTTTGGCCGTTCGCAATGAGTTTTTTCTTTAAAAATTTACTCGCTTATTATTAACGGAAATTCTGCATAAATTATTTCATATAATTTTATTATATTTTATGCGTTTTTGCTGGATAAAAAACCCAAAAATTTCTATGGCAGAACGAAATAAAGTAAAGATGCATTTTTTTTTATTTTTTATGAATGCATAACGAATGGATGTACATTGTTTTTGCTTAAATTTTTAGTATCTACCCCGAACTGTATTATGAAGAAAATTAGTATATTGCATTGTGATAATAACTGCAATAACAATACGAATGCACGTACATGTCTGTATGTATGTGAATGGAAATTTTGTTGTATTTATAAGATGTCACAACTCCAACAACAAATTGTACTATAACTTTGGTTTTTTAAGCGTAACAACAAGAATCTTCATTAGTTTCTAGTGATGCAGGCCAGAGCCTTAAATGGAAATCGGATTAGCTATCCGTCCTGATGTAGCAATGCACTACCCTTTAGCCTAGCGTTGCACTTTGTGAAGAAAGATGCCGATGTAGACAATTATTCTTAAATTTCAACAGACAAAGAAATGCATATTTATATGAATGTTTGCTTTTATATCAAAAGTTTAAAAAATAAAAATATTTATTTTCAATTATTTGCAAAAACATTATCATATTTTGTGTATGTGTGTGTGTGTGTGTGTGTGTGTGTGTGTGTGTGTGAATGAGAATGTGCGTATTTTAGTGTCTACGTAAGTTGATACTCAAGACTTCTATTACGAAATTTACCGCTCATATAGTAGAGTATTAATTTTAGATTTCCTATAGTATTTTTAGATTTCTTAAATTGCTTTATTTGAAAGTATATACCACAAGTGCTCCAAGACACTCAATGCACTCAATCACTCACTCTCTGCTTCACTTACACTGAAACAAAAGCAGCAAGCAAATATGACAAAATGGGAAGCTTTGGAACTAAAAAATATATTCCTCTATTTAAGATGAATTTCTTTAAATAAAGTTTTATTATATAGAAGAATCAAACTGAAGAAAACTCGGCGACTATGAATGCAAGCATGTCGCTCCTCTAACGCTGCGACTAGACGCAATGTTCCTTAATATCCTCTTCGTACGTAGAACAAATTTTATAAATAAGTATTTGTGAACCTAAGACGAAGTCATATCATAACCCCTATCCTCCTTCCATTACCTGTTTTCCTAGTTCCATTACAATTCATTCCACGGGTACTGGTTATTCCCTAAGTTCTGTTCTGATCAAAATAAATGATGTTCACATTTTAAGAACTTTGTCAAGCTAGATGCTTCATTAAAGGAGCGTTATATGTTTCGATTTGTAATTTAAATTAAATTAAAAAGGCATAGTCACTCCGACTATTTCAACGATTAATTATTAATCCGAAAATAGTTCACATGTTAATATTTTTATATTTTGGCAGAAAGGTCAAGAATTCTTCAATGTCAGCAGATGAAAAAAATCGAACTTTGTTTTAAAAAATCTGCATTTCGCAATAAGAGGTCTTCAAAAATCATCGAAACATATCTTTGATACATTTTTTTTTTTAATTTTACAAATTCAATTCGTAACTTTGTAGCTTTTTCTCTATATTATAGGACGGTAGGGACAAAGGGATGTTAGTCCTTTTTTCAAAAACTAAACGAAATGAGCTAAAAATAAATATTAGGAAATATCTCGAACATATTCTGGATGTATGTCGAATAGTTAAGAATCCTTGTAGTTCGTTTTTAAAAAAATTAAGATTAGCGATCTTTGTCTCTTCTAAATAATGTGATAATCTAAGGATAAAGTTTCCAACTTGTTTAGATGAATGTGCAATAGAGATGAGCATTCCTGTTTAATATTTTCTTTTTTATACATTGGGAAATGAAACAACGATGCACATAAGGATGCTTTTAGATTATTATTGCAAGAATTGTATGAAATATTTCAGAATTAAAAAACGAAACAATACAAAACAAAAATTTTTGGCTTAATTATATTCATCAATACTTAATATTGAAATTTATTATTCGGGAGAATATCCCGACTAATCGTTAGAAACAATTAGTTTTTTTGCAAAATGCATTGAAAAAATGTTTAAAACTGCTTAAACTTCAATGACGATTTGGTTGTAGCAACCAATGAAATGTCGGCATATGAAGAGCTAAAGCCACAACAAACATTTTTTCAATGTATATTCATCAATATGATATTTAAAATAAGCCAACAAATCGATCCCAATAAGAGTGAAATTTTTACACGTGACGTACATATTACGTATTTGTACAAGAAACAGCTGTTCATCTTTTTCAATTATTCATTATGTTTACGTTAACGTTTATTGATTTTAAGTATTTAATATTTATTTTCTTTGTTGGTTGGTTGGTTGCTAATGATATATTTCAGGGAAAAATAACCCAATGTTGAGAATTTCAATATGTATTGAAACATCAAAATTCAATATCAGCTGCTTACAATGCCGCTGTCGTTTTCATTATAATTAATCAGTTGACTACACGACGAATGCAACCAACGGCATTTGTAGTCGTGTAGCTGTGTAGCAGTAGTCGTCCATATGTAAATTATAAAGCATACTTTTATATCATTAAAACCCCAGCAACTACGAAATTCTTTTTTAAGGGTATTTTTTAAAAGCTTTCGGATTTGATTATAAAAAAATACTTAAGATGTAGAGAAATGTACAAAATCTCTATTTGAGTCCATAGAACGATCTATATAATTCAATGTTTAAGGATGATTTTTGGTAAATATTGAGCGCGGCTGCGCGTCCAATGCTTCATACGCTGGGACCAATTTTGCCATACTCTTTCCAACATATGATGCCACCGGCTCATAATCCATATCCAACAGTGCATTTTTCGGCATGCAATGCTTCTGCCTACTCTTCACACCAGCAATGAGCTTCGTCGTTGAACACAATTTTCCGATAAAATAAACCAAACTGAACATGTTTAACAGAGACATGTTACACGAAAACAGCTGAGCTGCTAAAAATAAACTTTATTTATTTACATCCAATTTGTTTAACGTGGACGTATACGCATCATGATTACATTTTTATTGATCATACGACATTAAATAATTATCGAAAATATCGAACTGAACTGGTTGTTCGTAGGAATGACAAAATCTGATATTGAAATTGGTGTAGGGCAAAGATTAGCTAAAAATTTAAAAAGTCGCATTACAAATTTAAAATTAAATTGAACCAAATGAGTATCGAAAATACGGGAAGTATGGATTTTTTAAACCAAGTAAGGGACGTCTGACCTAAGTACCAATTCGAGATCGCTATTGAGCAACAAACAGTTGCTGTTGGCTGAAAAAGTTAGCACTTAGACTGCAAATTAATTTATAACTAAGAACAGAAGTACGATCTCTGTTCAGGACAAGTTATCAACATCATGAATTTTTCTAATGTACATTAATGTGGCACTGTATTAGTTGTTAGTTGTGAGTGATACAGGTATATCCACTAGTCACTGAACAGCACCGACGGCGATTGATACTCTTCGCCGGTAATGTTAGCAGAATCATTGGCCAATTAAAGAAATAATCCAATGACTGAAAGAATAGGCATTAATTGCCTGATGGTTACTTCACTTAATTTTGAAAAATCAATCCAAGCGAAAGAATGTGGCATGGATCTTCAATTTAGTTTATGGAGCCCTTTGGCTTAAGGGCATGGTAAAGTTTTCGTATCTCGCTTCTTTGATAGCGCTCGAAATATGACAAAACGAGGTTAAATCCTAATTTGATGGAAATTATGTTCTTTTTACTTGTGTATATCAATGGCAATCCAAAACTATGGCGAGAAAGCGAAATACGATTTTCAAACAGAAACTTTAAAATGAATCAGTAAATTAAGTTGTAAAAACGCAACCAATGGAAAAACCAGTACTGAAAAGCTGTTGTTAGCGAGAGGTGATCCCATTTCAACTAATATGTGATTGGAGCAAGAGAAAAGATACCTCCCATACAATAAAATACTTTTTTAATAATTTGTTGATTCTATTGACGAGACTGTTCACAATTTGTTTAAATTACTCCCCATCAACAAAAATAATATTCGTAAGAAAAATATATTATTTTCGAATGAAAATTACAATGGCAAGATATTCAAATATAGTGAATTTTTTATACATCTGATACATTATTTGTTGTATTCGGTCTTGTCTATGAAACGAAATACTGTGCAGATAAAATATAAACAAAACTTATCACTGGAGCACTTGCAATCACCTGTATAAATATATTTTAATAAAACGTACAACTATTTTCATTCTTAAATAAAAATATTGTTCAACAAAGTTGAATCAATAGGTTTTTATTTTTGCTTAGAAAAAAGTAAATAATTTTCACCCATATTCGCATCTGTAAAATTTGGTTCAGTGTAATAACTTGCCTCATATTTATATACTAATACTTACATACAAACATGCGTCAATTGTGACACACAAGTAAAGCAAATGTATGCGATTTGGTAAAAGTGTTGAACAAGTATGTTTTCAATATCAAAATATTTACTTAAGCAAATTGCATAGAAATCACTTTAAATACATTCACACAAACACGTAAACGCTCACACACATGCAAACAATCTAATGTTCGCATACAGTGTTCCGCGGTAGAGCGGAAACCTCGGGAATTGTTAAAAATTTAAATTCTTGATTTTTTTAGAATAAAACTATTAACTTTTTTTTAATATTATGAAAAGCTGGCCAAAAGTTTCGTCTCAAATCAATTTGAAAAATTATTATTTCTTAATTACCGAAACTGGAATGAATAATTAATAAAAATTCATATTCATTGTTAATATTTGACTCCAGAATAAGAGGAGGCCCTGTATGCCTCTTCTGCAATCCAATGGAGATTTCGACCTTCTTTAAGAATCTTTGTGTTGAGCAATGAAGAGTTGAGTTATCACCGGAGGAGCGTTAGGGTAACGCTTTTCAGTTTTTTCTTGTATGAAGCAGAGGCAGCACCCCACATCTGAATTATTCTTACAGCATATTATAGAAGAAGCATATGTATAGAAGAAGTTTACTTTTGTTGCCGTTTAATATGTGCCATCTCTGCAATCATCAATCGAATTGCGAAATAAAATTTGCCCCAAATTTTAAAGAGTGGCAGACGACAATGCACAACCGGGTTCAATGGAATGGCCTTATTTGGCATCTAATATTTTGAATGGATGGAGTCATTGCAAATAACAGTCCGTTTAACTGAGTGTTGGACATGCAAGAAATTTTACAACTCTCGATATAATAGAAGAACTCTTTCTGAAAAAATTGGACAACATCAACAATGTGGCGTGCCATTTAGACCGGGAGAGAATTATAATAAGAAATACGTTCGTAGTTTAAGTATTTGCATGATCTTGGGAATCATCGATGGAAATTTTATAGCTAAATTTATATCTCTCGCAGTTTATTTATTTTCTCCTGAAACGAAATTGATTGTTCAGAATATGTCGGTCTTTAATTATTATTTAGGGAAAGTGTTGATCTGAAAACAAATTTCAAACTAAAACTTCCGCCTTCGTCTTTATAAAAAAATTAGTATATTTGATTGTGTGCATTTCCCAACTATGAATGTTGATTAACTGTCACGATATATAACTTTGATAACACGCACACACAAACACATACACACAAACCTTGAACACGTATGAATTGTATTTTGTCACACTGTAAAATCAAGCTTGCAATCAAATACCCTTAAACCAAATATATTTTGTTTGTATGTGTGTCTTATGAATAGAGAAAAGATTACAAAAATGAAAATGAAACGACTAGAATATATTTTCCACTTTTAATATACGAGTATTTACTTTTTGATGTCGAGAACTTCAAAAGATAATTTAGACGAAGGATGTGTGGAGGGGAACAGAAGGAGGAAGGAGACGAGGAATATATAGAAGAAGAATTTTAATTGCTATTTATCAAATGTAGTGGGAGTACAATATTGCAATCAATACCTCTTTATATTATATTTAAATGGCTTTGATTTAAATACAATTTAAATGTTTTTAAGAACTTTATTAATAAATGTTCCATTTTAGAAAAAGTAGTTTTCACACACACACACACGCTCACACACACATAGACACATATGGGATATGCTTGAATATGTTTGAAACTATTTCAATAAATCTGAATAATATTTCATTATTTATTTTTTTCTTTGGGCAATCGTTGTATGTTTGAAAATAAAATGATAATAAAATTGTCGTAATGTTTTAATTAAAAATTGTTTTCTTTTCAAATTTTTATGTTTAATTTTTTATGTAAGTGATTATGAATTAGAACTTTATTACAAAATTTCTCTATACTCGATTGTGTGCATAAACTAGTTGTCATTTAAAGACTATATGATTTTCCTTCTAGTTTTATTATTCTGATCTCCGTCTAATATAAAAGGACACTTTTTAATTTTTATACTTGACTGGACTTTTAATATTTATGTTCTGTTTTAATATTGTCTCTGCTTTTATTTTTTGCTGCTCTTCTTTCCGATTGCTTATATGTATGTATATACGTAATTGTTGTTTTTGCTGTTATTAGTAAGTATGTTTGTAATTGATTGTAATATATATTATTACATACATACATACATATAACACAAATTTCTATTTGTTGTTCACATCTAGAAGTGAACATTTATAATTTCTTAAAGTTGTTGTCGTACAGGACTTAATAAAAAGAATTATATTTCATAGAAATTTACGTATAGAAATATACGCACACAAATACGCATTCATATTTGTGTGCAACATAAACAGTTTTTTGATAATAAATTCAACAATTTTACAATTCATTAAATTTGATTAAGAAAATTTTGCCAATAAACTTTTTCCGCTACGAATGCAAAGAAAGACCTCAAAACGTTTTTGTCGAGTTTGAACAGCAAACAACAAATACAATGTGAGCATTTTGGCAAAAGAAAGCAAATGCTCAGAATCAGAAGGATAAAATTATTATTGAACTTTATTTAGAAAAGTATTAACAGCCATGAATAACACCAAAATTTATGAATTTTCCATAAAAAGACTGAGTTAATTTGGAGTTTTTTGTGTGCGTGTGTGTGTGTGTTTGTGTGTGTGACAGTCAGTTGCTCTTAGAAAGAAGTAAAGAAATATTCATTGATTTTTACTTTTTTCTTTCGCTCCCCAAATATCAATACGAATACAGGGTGTTTGTGTGTATATGTGTATGTCTGCAAGTAGAGGTATTCGTAGTTATTTGTTTGTTAATGTGTTTGTTCAAATCTTTGTGTCTGCTGTAACAAATGACATTGATTGAGTCACATCCTGAATCTAGATGTTTTCTGTTATTATTTTCTCTTCGTTACTCTGCAGATTGTCACATTGTTCGACATCGGGAACTTGCAAAATAAATATATTCAATACCGTATTACATTTTTTTTCTTTCATTGACAGCAGTTTTTATATCATTTTTGCCTTTCAGGGTTTCTCAACTATAAAATGGATAATTGCATTTATTTACGATGGACTGCTGCTCACAAATTTTTGGCCAAGTTAAACAAACATCTTTATCTGTTTAAACAAAATTAACATCGTTTCATTTAGCGCGCAGCCCAATGTTTGAAGAGTGAGGAAAAGTAGAAAAATGCGATAATTTTATATAAAAATTAAAGTTTCCTGGCAAAAGAAATCCTGCATTATCTATTCATTTTAAAGTCGTATTTACTGTTTTATAATTTTCCATCATTGAAATGATGTTTATTTTTCTTTTTTCATCTCTGTTAAGCTTCTTTGCCAATGAAGTAATTAATGCAAGTAGTTTGAAATTATTTCTTATTATCATTGTCTCCTTATAACGTTATCGCTTCTACCTTAAAGCAATAAATTTTAATTTTATCATGACAGAAAATCGTTATTTTGCTTTTGTTCCGAGCACAAGAGATTAAAGTGAATGAAAAACTTTAAAGCCAATAAATGTTAATTAAATTTCAAAATTTACAAATTAGGCAAGGAAGCGTAAATAACAGAACAAAAGGAAAGTAATAGGATTGTGTTTGAAAGTCAATTGCAAACATAGAAATTAAAAACGAAACTTAAGTAAATTTTTTCTTATATAAATGTAAAATTGAGACAACTTAAATTGTCTTCCTGTAAACGTATGTCGCTGGCCTGCCATAATTTAACAAACAGCACAAACATCGGTAAGCGGTTCATCTCTAAAGTTTAGAGAAACGCTTGTCTAGATAACTTACGCAAAGCCATAGAGGAAGTGTCGAGACACTTATGCACTCAAATAGTTAAGAAGAGGAAAATAGATGTCCCTTTATAATAGATATACATACAAATATACTGTTAAATCATGGATCTGTGATAGCACACACTCTGGCTCAACACTGTTACATCAAGACGCTTCACATAAATGAGATGAGTCTGCCAATCGCTTATCAGTTTCGGTAACAGCGTAAATCTTCGACAGAAATTTAATGCATCTGTCCGGTATTCTAATGACAACAAAATGCTGAAATCTTCGAATAGTATCCCAGATCTTAAAAGCAAACCTAGAAAACGAAAGCCACTATTATGAGTCATAAAATCTTCTTCTGTCACTCTTCTTAATCGGTATGTAGACAATGAAAGGTTAATCAAAATCCATGATAAGAGTCATATTGTCTGTCACTTTCAGTAAATTTTCCTAAATTTAAGCACATCAGTTTCCAAGTGCATTTTCTTTTTCATTATAGGAAAGAATGCAATTTAGTAATTTTTTAGGGAGTCCTAATTACAACTTATCTCCGAATTGGAGATAAGTGAAGCAACCTTCCAAACACTCTAATTACTTGTCTATTAGTATATTTTACAAAAGCAATGAAGTTATTTGCTTGAATTAAAAGAGCGAATATGCTACAGCTTTGACCCATATAGATTCATAAATTCTTTAATTAAAACTGTGTTTTTATAGAAATTCTAAAATTGGAAGAAAAAATACTTTTTTATATATAGTAAATTGGGTGCTGCATGGGAAAAATTCCATTTAGAGTGCAGCAAGACCACATACATACATACGAAGTATAGAAAATTTCCAAATGAGATTTCTATTTTTTTCTTGTATAACACAGAAGATGGCTGACTAGGACCAGGCTTTCGGCATTTGTTACCCTCCACAATGACAATGGCAATACGACGTCGAAAGCTTAGCAACTCGAAATTGCGGCCATTGTGTATGTAAAGGAGGCAAGTATTTTGCACTGACATGTCAGGAATGGTTGTTCGTGGTGGTGGTATATTCTGGTCAGATAAATCTATACCATCCATTTTTTTATTGTATTGCTGAATGTGATAAGGTTGAGACACTTTTTTACGAGAATAGCATTCGGTTTTGCGAACAGGACAATTATCCTGCAAGTTGCAAATTATGACATCGTCAGAAATAAGAGATAACCGCATAAACCTCTCTCTTTAGTCGTTATTCTTTGTTTCCCAATGAAGAAATTATCTATATAAAACACTTTTCTGGTTAATTAACTGAGCTAACTTTATCTGGCACTTGTAAACGCAGACTCACCTTCATATGGTTCAATCCGTACGACGTAAGTGCCTCATGTTGCACCAACACATAATTTATGCACCGACACATAATTTATAATTTATTTCACGTAAACTTGTTTATATCCTCGATGATCGAAGTATGGAATACAGTTCTTATATATGACCGGTCCTGCACGATAGTGTACAGGAGAGGGAAACGAAGCTCATCGGTGACAGTTGTGTAGCCAACTGTACTGACTCACTTGAGTATCGATGCAGTGTGGAATGTGCTTCGTTGCCCTATCGCTGCAACAATAGAATGAGAATTTCAATATTGCATATGAATTACAACAAATACATAATCACATTAGGTTTAGAATGTTTCATATTGTATTTGATTTATGTGGCATAAACATCCGAGGTTGAATGTTTTCAAACTGCTTAAACTTCACTAACGATTTGGTTTTAGCAACCAATGAAATGTCGGCATATGAAGAGCTAAAGCCACAACAAACTTTTGATTTTTCTATGCATTTTGCAAAAAGCTCTAATTGTTTCTGACGATTAATTGGGGAGAATATCCCAAATAATGAATTTCCATATTAAGTATTAATTTTATTTCGTAAAATAAAAATTTCATATTTTTATGGCACAATTTTCCCAAACTAATTAAGCATTTGCTAAATATTAAAATAAATTAGAAATATATATTTATTAGAAATTATAAAGTAAAAACTATTTAGATTTCCTACTTTTAACGAAGTTTTACTTAAATTAAGGAAATTTTTTAACTAATTAGTGGTAAATTTTAGTACTTTATTTTTGTATGTCCATTGCGATAATATAACTCATTCAAACGCGTTAGACTTGAAGATAATAAATGAAGGATTGTATCTGTTGCAAGATCATTTAGCGCCTGCAGTAAAGAGTTTCCAATCTATTCGAGCATAACTATGATAAAAAAGTATTTTCAAAAACTCTTTCACACTCACAGAATGTGCGCTCGACCATTATTATCCTTTGCTCAACACCACCTTTGCATGAAAACTTATTCCGAGGATTATACCAGGTTATTTGGCCTCTTTCTAAACCTTCGAGGAATAACTCCAATGTTGTGGCACTACAAATTCTTAAATTTTCTTCTTCACTGCTACAAACTTAAGTATATAAAAATAAAGGAGGGGGAGAGGGAGTCAGGGATTTGAAAGCCTTTCCAAATTGTGTTGAAAAAATGACGTATATGCTTACATGTGCGTGTTGTATGTAAATACATACATACATACACTCACTATGTTGAGCAATATAAAAAAATTAAATTAACATTGAAAACTTATTGATAATAAAATAAGTTTCGTTACAAGAGCAAAACCCATTATTGATCTAAAGAAATTATAAATTAATTGAATTGAATTTGAATTTTCTCATTCAAATAATTGACTTACACATACATAATTATATATTTACAATAAATATGGCATTTTATTTTAAAAAATTAAACAATCGATAAAAAAATTAAAAAAAAAGTGTATCAAATGTCCTTTTTGTAGTGATGACACTAATATTATCACAAAATTATGAATAGAACAAATGGAGAAGTATGAACATTTTTTAAATATTTCCATTTTTAGCCCCGTATAATTCTTAGAGGAAGATTTGAACACCTCGGAATTTTGTGGTAAAAGGCCATTAGGCATAGACAGCGCCGCAATCAAACAAAATTAAGCACTATTTTAAATATAAAAAAAATATTCAAACTTAGTGGAAATACATGTTCATTACTCTATAAAATAATAAATTATACGTTTAGAGGCTTTAATACTGCGATTTCAAAATGAAGTGAAGTTCAACAGTATAAAATTCTGAAATCAGTTGATCTTTTTGAAAGTAGCTGCTCGAGAAAATTGTTTGTAGTCAGTGCCGTCTGTGTCAAACTTAGCATTTTCACAGACAGCATTTTGAAAGTGTATGTTCTCCTTACTGACACCTAATTTTGACTAAATTTTTATGAACATAGCGGAATGGAGTACTTCTTATGATTTGTTGTGCCTGTAAGCAAATTAGGAGACTATTTTATTTCTAGTTTTGCCTTATAAATATATTTAATCAAATTAATTGGATATGGAGGTTTATAAACCAACTAGTGGTTCAATTTTTTATGAAAACTTATTACAACTTGCCTTTGAATTTCCAAACATTTACCCAAAAGAACTTCCAAAGAAGATGTCAACAAGATCCATTGCTCATAATATCGAACAAGTGAAAATACATATATTTTACAGTGATTTTAATACAGATTTGTCATTCCAAGATGTCCTGTTATTTGAATACTGTTCATTGTATCTGAAGTCATGTTCACTATAGTATGAAAAATCAATGTTTTGGAAGTACTTCAAATGCCCAAAGTGTATACGAAAAATCATTCTATTATACATTAATTTTTGTTCACATAATTTAATTTCTTTATCGATATTTTTGTCGACTGCATTTGATCCGAAACTTGGAATATTATTTCATCATGACATGCTTGACAGTCAACGTTCTTACCACCTCAGACGCATCAGCATATAAAAAATTAACGGCACAAAGTTAGTATATACAGAGAGCAAAAGTTTGAAGGCAAAAGTTTTAGGGGAGTTGGGAAAATATTCTACGAAGAAGGCTTGAAAATGCAGAGACTTCGATGCTGAAAGGATGCAAATTCAGCTCATTTCAAATGATTTCAAAACAGGCTTGTCGTTACAAAATTCTCCATTGTAATGCCCTTAACTAAACTATAAGCTATTTTCAGCAAACTTAGAAAAATATATGCTTTTCTTTTTTTTTAAGAAAAGAATATTATGTCAACTAACGATTAAATTAGTTGCCAATAGAAAAAGAAGATTTGAAAAGTAAAATCTTGCCAATAGTCAGAATTAGTTTCCTCATGGGTTGAAGGTAATAGTTTCAGTCAAAATTTATAAAAATTACTATTTTACTATTTCCAATTTTATCCAGATTTTTCTTAACTGAAATTACTAGGAAGTAAATAAATTCACCAACGGATACTTGGGAAGCAATGAAAATGCCACTCCTTAAGCACAACTGCATTTTTTGCACTGGTTAGAGGCTGCTTCACTTAAAGTGAGAATTTTATTATTACGACATACCCGCAAAAGTGAGACTAAAGACTAAAGTGAGTCTTATCTGACACTTGAAACCTGAACTATATTATAATAAAAAAACTGATTATCTGCCCGACAACATTCTACCTTTAGCTATTGGAGAGCTGTAAAAATGGGCCTTAATGTTAAAAAAAATGTATCCAAATGTGTCTAGAAATGGATATAAAATTGAACGTTTCAAACCCGTTTGAATATTTTTAATATAAATATATTAAAAAATTTTTCAAAAGTCAACCTGAATTATATTTCGATTCTCGGCAACGACTTTATTTACAAAACATAATTATTTTTTTTAAATTAATTTATTTATTTATTAAATTCAGGTCTATAGATGTAAATCCTTAGAGTCTACAGTGTGTAATTAATTGCTCTTGGCAATTTAAGAAATAATGACTAGCGAGGGAAACAAGAAAGCTTTATTCAATTCGTCGGACTCATTTATACTAATAATTCAAACGTAAATATTCAACTTTTTTGTAGAGTGTTTTAAAAAAGTTTCGTTTTAACTAAAAAAAACTTTCTCATTTCTATATTTCAAACTACTTTACGACTAGTGAAAAACTATATAAAACAAAATCGATTTACAGCCGCAATATTATCATTGGGAAACTATCTTTATCAACCTCTGCGTACTACAGATCCATGAGGGAGGCAACTAGAAAAAGAGAATTGTAAATGTTAAGAAGAAGAAGAAGAAGAAGAAAAAATCTTTTGGAAACTGATTTATTGCTGTTATATCACCTTAGTATGTGTTTGCAATACTTCAACACTTTATTACTTACTACTACTGCTCGTTCAACAAACCATGCAACGAACTAACTGCAACATTTCATCTCTTCGAAGCTACTTTTGTTGGGAGTTATACATACTCGAATATTCTTCCATCTCCATCCAGCACCAACAACACGAGTATCATCGCCACCAACACTCACAACAGCAATCAAAGTTGAAGTAAAAAAGTGCAGCAAATAATCATACACTCACACACACACGCACAAAGGCACTCGTACATCCAAACAAAAACTTTTCACATTTACGTGAATTCATTTTGATTACAGACAACAACTGTGCACGAGACCAAATGAAAAAGAGCATTTTTCAATTCATTTTCATTTTCGAAATACACACACACATACATACATATACATACATAATAAAAAAAATAAAATTAAGACATACCAAATTTGTACCCTGAAGACAATTTCAATTGGAGTGGCCCGAGCCCAACAAACCAAATATTGATTTTAATACAAGTTGATAAATTGACATATTTGCAAGTTTAACACGAAAATTTGCATAATTTGCTTTGAAAATTTGTGATTGCATGCAGCAGATACGCAATTGCCTTTGGACAATTTTCCAAATGTCTGCTTGGAAGTATAAAAATTTGTCGTCGAAACTCATTGAAAGGAAGAAACCTTAAAGGAACAAAATCTTTAAAAAATAAGTATAAGTATAGATCTAGAAACTTATTTATTTCGAATTGAAAAATTAACAACACTGTGAACAAGAAACAGTGCAATTCTATGACTAAAGGTTTTTCTCTAATTGCCGATCAAGCTTTTTACACTTATATAACAATGCACTGTGGTTCAGACGACTACTCTCTTTGGCAAAAATTATTTTTTTGATGTTCCATTTTAATTCATTCGTTATTGCAATCTAGCAGGCCACATTGCAGATTAATTAGGAATTCATGTTGTCGTTGTTGTTGTTGTTGTTAATAACAAAATAACAAAATAAAATATAAATAAAAGTCATGAATAGGAAGGATGGTGATGTATAGTTTATATAATAAATAATGCAAAATGTTTGTGATATTCGAAACTTTTAATGATTTATATAATTTTTTTAATTTTAATTTTTTTAATTTTATTTTACATAAGCTTTCCGAAGATATTAGATTGTAATATTGGACCTTTAAAACAATTTTCATTTTTCGATTTTTTTTTTAGAAAATAACTTTTTACTAGACATCGCGTAAAATTTTTTCAAATATCTATGAAAGAATAGTTAGTTTAGGTTAGGTTAGGTTGATTGGAGGGGTGTGATAGCCCATGTCATACGACATACACTTAAGCCAGTGAAGGCTTGTTGTGCGCTCCCTTTATTTAACAAACACAAACTGCCAGAGTTTTGCGGCAGGATTCGAACCTGGGACCTTCGCACTACGAGTCTAGTACACTACCTACTAGTCTACGAAGGTCAAGAATAGTTAAAACACACCTCAAAAGAGAAAGATTCTCTTATAGACTAAGATGGATCTCTTAAATATTTCTATTTCATTGCATTGAAAACTTTCGTTCTTATGCAGAACTTAACCCCTCCCTTTTTCTGACAAGAGGCAAGTGAGCTAAAAATGGCAAGATCATCAATGGCGATATGAAATATTCTGACAGTTTTTGCAGTGTTATATATATACAAATGTTAAATATTATTTTGCGAAAAATATTTATTTTCTTGTGGTATTGCTGTATCTATTGTCATTTTAGTGTAAATAATTGATTTTTGATTTGCTGTGGACTTTTGGTTAATGAGATTTCATGCAACATTCCCCAACGTTCATTTCGCAATTTCTTATCACTATCAGTAAAATTTCTTAGATCTAATCATGCAGAAGCTGGCCCTCTTTGGAAATCCTAATGTCATAAAAAATGCAATAATAATTTTCCTAAACCCATAATAAATTTATTTCTATGTGTATGTACATACATAGTGTTTATTAGTAAATAATGTTTTACTATATAAAATGCACACGGGCAAATATAATGTATGTACATACACATATCTGTAGCAAATGTAAAATATATTAATTCCTTAATTGACTATAACTTTTTGAGTGGCAATCTGGATCACAATATAATATTATTCCACATATATATAGAGCACAAGTTCATGTGCCACAAATTTTTATCTCTATTAAAAAATGACAATAAGGAAGCTCGTTCATCTGAAGGAGCTAAAGAAATCAAATTGGACTGACGAAACTATTCAAAAGGGTATTGAAAGTGTGAAGACTTTTCTCACAAATCGCAATGTTTGCTGGGTTCCTTCAAGAGCAATAGTGAATATCAATGTGTGTCAGCAGAACAGACGTAGGAAGTTGTGATATAGTTTTAGGTAAATGGTGTAACAAATAAAGAAAAAGATTACACAAATAAATATTTTGTACATTGTGCTTGTAGTGGTAAAAGTATGTAAAAAATATTGTAAAAGTTTTGCAAAGATATTTTGTGTCCAATAAATAATGGCAGCTTAATGATAGTCCCACCCGTACAACCAGGATAATCAATTGATATTCTTTTATTTATAAAAACGTGTCATGGCCTTATTTATTGGTTTTTAAATTTGTTTCGATATCTTATAGGTTACGTTATTTAGAGGGTGGGAATATAGAGCTTTTAAATTTTAAAGAAAACACTGATTTGGCAATTACCTCATATCGAACACATAGAAAAGGAATTCTCTTGTGAGAGGGGCAGTGCAAGTGCTTCCACTTCAACTGATACCAGATGATGCGAATATGATACAAAATTATTTAAAATTATACTCCAAATATATTAAAGTTTTTAATTTTATTTACAGCTTTTTGATCGAATATAAATTCACTTATGTGTTTGTATGTGTAATTAATGCATGAATAAAAACATAATTCTTTTAATAACATTGACTAAATAGTCGTATGTATTTAGTGCAAATGCGAGTGCAATAAAAATTATTATGAAACACGCTGAAATTGACATCTCAATTGTACACAAATACGACGAATATAAATTTAAAATGGCAGACCACATTCACATTCATGAGTGTGAGTGGGAGTGTGAGTGTAAGTGTGTGTTATGTGAAAATAATACGAGCAAAAACGTTGAGAAAATAAAGATAATAAAATTACGCATGCAAATTAAATACGGACCAACGTCAAGTACGAACGAACGAACGCTTGATTGAATGAAGTAAAATTTTCAACTTTTTTGATGAAAACGGGAGAAAGTAAAAAATATATGTTCAGTGTCGCTGTTAAATGCAAAATTCCATATTTATATGGAAAAATTCACAAGGACAATTACATACCTTGATCCCCTACTTTGGTGTTTTTTTTCCAAAATTGTACAGAGTTTTTCTTTTTAAACTATTGCATCTAATCGTAAATTAAGACTGAATACAGATATTTAAGAGCTCTTCACGCATATTTCGAACAGATTTCAAATTCATCTAATGTTCATTTGTCTATTTATAAAACCGTTTCCTCTCTTGTGGCACGTTTTTTCAAACAAATTTGTACGCTGTCTCGCAATTGAAAGACCTTTTTTGCAAATTGTCTCAAACCATCATTTTTGCGACTCAAGAGTTGTATCTGTTTTTAAACAGTTTTTGGCATCCACTTATTTATTTTCCATTTTCTTCTTCTTTCTACTACACGAAATTTTTGTTTTTATTGTGATTTTTCGATTTATGCTCAGATACTATTTTTGCTCTCGATTAAACTAAATCCTATTTATTCTTACGTATTTTCTTTACAATTTTAAGTTTTTTTTATAAAAAGTTTAGAAAATAATATAGAATGCAAATAATAGTTCTTCTCTATCTTCACTATCGCGGTAATATTGAGAGGAGGTGAAGTCCTAAAAGTAAATATCACGCGTTATACACGTATATTAAAAATTCATACTTATTTATTATTTATTTATTATAATTTTTTATGTATATATATATATATATATATATATATATATATATATATATATATATATATATATATATATATATATATATATATATATATATATATATATATATATATATATATATATATATATATATATATATATATATATATATATATATATATATATATATATATATATATATATATATATTTTGATTTTGCAAAACTGAAGATTGCGTATTTCAATACTTTGTCATATTTCAAGAAATCAAAATCTTTAAGTTACCGAGGAAAAGTGTTTTTCAATATCTTCTTTATTTTCGGAAAAATATCGGAATTCGACTTTAAAAAAAGGATGTGTGATTTTTACATCGATTCTGTCGTTATTTGTGGACCGATTTGGAAAAGAGACGAGAAAAGAGACAGTAAAGGGTACCTCGCATACAAAATTATAACTTCAAAAACAGTCTTCAGTAAATTGAAAATATACTATTAAAAAATCAACCGGCTTCAAAAGTAGTTTCGGTAAAGCTCGAATTAAGTAATTAGTATTATGTGCATTACCTACTGAGATCCTTGAAGCTGGTGTAAAGGAAGTTAGCTGTTAAACGTATAACTGTATTAAAATTTTTAGCCATCCTGCCACCGGCTTCAAAGATTTCACTATGCAACACTATAATATGCATATAACATTATTTATTTCACTTACTTTAAGCTTTTCAGAGGCTATTTTGAAGTCGGTTGATTTGTTTGTTGAAAAGTTTTTTCTTATTGCAAATTTTGCTCATAGGGAAATTTCTCGAAATTATAAATTAAAGATCTTCCTTGAACACTTACACCTAAAAACGTGAAGTTTTAAAACGAATATTCTATATATGAGCTTCCAAGAAACTGTCAATTCATGAATGAGTATTTTAGAAATTATAAGTGGAATGGCATCTCTACGCTGGATACTATGAAAATATTCGGCTCCGCTTGAAGAGGAGAACATAATTCTCTTCAGTTCACCATTCACTCATGTCTAAGCTCTTGACACGATCTGACTTTATTAAGCTGTTTAGATCAGCACTTCATGTTTTCACAATATTTTATTTATGGCCCAAATAAGAAGAATTCAGTGCTTCGAAACTCGCAAACTTTTCCGCACGTAAAATATGTGCTTCATTGAATTGTATATTATTCCATTTTTATTTTATTTTCCCCTCATTTACATGTTCTGAATAAAGATATAAAAACTGAAATACATACGTAAAGGTATTAAAGCGAAAAATTAATTTAACCATGTTTTTGTTGCATGTACGCGTGTATGTATATATGCGCATATGTATGTGTATATGTATTTATGTTGTAAGAGTTTATGTGATTAAAACAATTCGCAGCACAAATTTACACAACAATTGCAATTTTACTTTGTATTATAAAATCATTTGTATTTTTATCTTGTTAAGTTTTTTACAAAAAAAAATCATTTATATTTCTCGTTTTTTTTTTTTTTTTTTTTTTTTTTTAAATCCATTGTCTCTATCATCTGGCAGCTGTCAAACAAACATTTTTTACTGCTTTTTGATTTAGATACTTTCTCTACGTAACATGTTCCATACTCAGTTCATCACTTGAGTTCACCATGCCTCGGTTTAAATATTTAAATGTCAGTGACAAGTAACAAAATCATTTATTGAACAATTCAATGTCAGTTTGTGGTTTTACGTGTGAATGAGCGATTGTATGGAATTTGTTTCAATAAACATTTTTATATTACAAACGAGAATGCTCTCGATCAACTTTAAAGTGTACAAAAATGTATGTGTTTGTGTTTCGGTACGAGTATGTGTGTGTGTGTGTATTCGTATTTCATATGCACACATTCAAATCCATACACACGAGTACATACGGATGAGAGTGTGCGTTTTTATATTCAGTTTTATTTTTATTAATACGTTAAATGTGTCAATTTTATTTCACTCCATGGGGCATGTCATAAAAAATTAAAATAAATACGTACATAAATATAAAAAAATATTGCTTTCATTTTATTTTTATTCAATAAACATGAACACACACGCATACACGTACACTCATTCAATCATTTTCCGATATGTGCTTGTGTGCGTATTGGCATACAATTAATGTGGTTAAACAAAACAATTAAATATTGACACACAATTCACATACACACAGACACACCCATCCATCCATACATCCTGAAGTACGTATGCCTGTATCTGCCATTTATTTATTTATTTATTCGTTTTGAATGCTTTAACAAAAACTACGAGACGATTTCAAATGCTAAAATCTTTCCAAAAAATCTTAGAGTTCTGCCTGTACAACGAATTAATTAAATTAATTTGTATCGGTAATTGCTGTGTGCATGTGAATTTAAATATTACTAATTTTTATAACAAATTCAGATAATTAAATGCCACTTATAAGAAAAACATCGCTGTTTCACTTAAAAGAAAATCCGCTTAAACGAAAAACCGTTTAAATGAAACAAACTGATAAATTTTGAAATATTTTGCAGTGTTTGTCTATTTGATCATGTAACCTCGGTTTAAATAAAAATCTGGCTTAAACGAAAAAAAGCTGCTATTGTGGCGCACATGGAAATATTGGAACTAAATATTCACTGATGCACTTTTGCGAATATTGGTTGTAGACTATTGATGACTTTTCAATTCCCGAACAAAACCATTTTTGTATGAAATGGTGTACAACACACGTAATATATATTTTTGTCCGAAGAGGACGTTTTAATTAAAATCTCTATTTTCATAAAACGTTTAATTGAAAATGTAAAATTCATGGCATTAATTGGACAAATTTATATCCCTCAATGGCACGAGTTAATGCATAATTGCGCTCGTTTTACAGCGTTTTGAATTGGTACTCACTTTTTTACTATAAATTCCGTACTATTTCGTATCAATTCGAGAGGAAACAATGGCTCCTCATGTGTTTGATGTGGATTCTCTGTGCCCCAGAAATGAAAATTTTGTTTGTTAAAACATCCTCTTCTTGCACCGAGCTTAACAGAGTATGGCAATAAGTTAATCTTTTCAGCAGGCAGCATTTTGTGAAGACCTTACCTTTTGCGGGGACCGTTTTCAAATCGTTCGTTAACATTCGTTGTAATATACATCTGCTAATGTTAATCGCCTTTTCATTGATGTTGGTGGACTCTCTCTGACGTCATCGGCAACAGCAACGGTGCTCTCTGTCTAACGAACAATACCAGGCCACCTAATCTAATTCTCTATACACTGTGCTTATGAAGGCGCAGTGACATTTAGCTCCATCTGCAAAAATTGCAGCCAATTAATCTTAAGGCATTAATTTGCGCCACACTTTACACAATTTTTTAATTTTTCCTCTTTGTGATTTTTTCACATCTTCAATTTTCTACTTCATGTTTTCCTGATTTTCCTTTATTCGTACCAAAAATATATTTGCGTCTTTCTGGAACGATTTCGAAAAAACTTTAATTCTTAATTTTTTAAACATCAAAATCTCCATCTCTGCTCTACTTTGTACCACTAGTGCTGTATTGACTTTACAAGGTGGCAGTACCGGGGCTACCAGTATAACAATATAACAAAAACATGCATTTTTGTTTGTGTAAAATTCATGATACCGTCAATAAACAACAAAAAATGTAGCAAACAAAACTCACATACGCATGCCGAGAAAACTACCATGCACACAACCCAGATCACATATACACACTAATACATACGTTTTTGACAGCGAAAACAACTGGAAATAAGCAAAGCATGCGTCTTTTGATTATTTATTTATGCACGCAAAAAAAGGGTAAATGTAGAAAAAAAAAATATGAAAATGCCACAATGTTGGTACATAAAGTTCTTTTAAATTTATCGTAATTCGTGTATATACCACTTTCCAATTCAATGATACTTCTTTTTCATCCAAGTTTTTCACTTTTGCCTTGTGAAAAAATCACACGTTGTATGACAAATGAAAATTTTATGATATTAACTAAATGATAAAGACAGAAAAAATGCATTTTCGTATTTCTAACCCGCGCGCACCTTTTGTTGTGCAAGTCACTGGAAGTGACTTCGCTTTATACTAAAAAAATAACTTCTGTCTCACATTGCAACTGAAATAAATAGATTTAAATAATCTTGTTGTTTCTCAATGACTCTTTCGTCATACTGCACGTGGCCTTGCATGAGCGGCAGTCGAGTTTAAATTCTGAATTTATATCTTATAGCTCTAAGAAATATTCCAGGTAAAAGTCACATTTGGGTGACTTGAAAGAGAAAATGTCACTAACAGAAATAACTTGTACTATCATGGAGAGCTAGTAAGACATTTTTTTCTATTTATTTTTAACTGCAATTATCTGCACAGGACCATCTAAAGCAGTACAAACATACTTTATTTTCTTAAATTGTAAATACATTTAATAATATATTCCAGAAGAGAACGTTGTGCTAATGAAGATACGTTGCCCCGATTGCTAGTCTATCAGTGATGGCACTCTGTCATTTAATCCAAACTGTCTAAAACTCTACAACAACATACTGGTAAAAAAAAATTATATAGTCTATGAGATATAAATAAAAATGAATCGTTGCATGTATTTGCTAAGCAAAAAAGTCAAGAACGGCTGCCAAAATGTTCTTATTCCTTAAAGTCCGGGGAAGGTTCATATGAAAAGAAAATTTTTTCAAATTACCCGGAAAAATGTAAAAATCCCACCTTTCTCTTTTTGACCATGCAAATTATTTCCAGCTGTCACTTATAATCAAAAAATATTGATGTCACACACATCAATCCTTGTGCGATCTTGCACGACAACGTTTAGGATTTGTCGTAACTAGAAAAAACTAATATGTATTAGGTAATCAATATTATTTATTTTTATTATTTGTTAATAAATGTCTGTAGACGAACTGCCACAGTAAAATAATTTTTTAAAGCAATACCGTCTGTCGTGTTAGATAGAGCATATTAAAACTAAAGAAACCACGAGTCTAAACTCTTTATTAGTTCTGCTGTTGGAGGAGAATGGTTGCAATTTTCCATTGCTTAAGCACGTTTAATAAGAAGCAACTTGTCTTTTTAATAAATAAAGTAATATATTGCCAGGATCATTTATTCAACTCAACACACCAAAACAATTTGGAAATACTACTGCTAATTTACTGAAAATAACTTCGGTCTGGTGGTTCACGACCTGTCAAATGCTTTCAAACGTAACTAAGCAGAAAACTTCTCTTATAATATATGTCGGTATCTCTCTCTCTATGAAAAATCGTGAATCCAATCGTGAATCACAATGTTCAGATCACAGAACGACCGAAATGACCGATATCTTACTGGACCATTGTTTAGTCTTGATTAGTAAAGTCTTTGGCTGAAATATATTCAGGAAAACCTAATGATAATGATATACGTATATGTTTATGTAACTAAATTAGGTCATCGTTTATAAATTAAAATGCAGGGTATCATTTGGTCGTCTCTTACATTTGTGTTTTATATCCTTGAGTTTTATATGAACATTTGCTGTTTTTTTTTTATAACAAGAAAAGTACAGAAAATATCTTAATATTTCGCTTTGTTTCACTTTTATTTTGTTTTTTTTTCAAGTTTTTATATCCTGTCATTGTTTTCAAACTGCATTTGACGTTCAAGTTTATTGTTCTATTGTTGTGGTTTTTATTTTAAGTTTGTACGTTTAATTTGTTGCTGTTATTTCAATTGCTGTTCTCGCTTCAATCGTAGTTATTTGCTAAACGTTGTCATTATTTGCTTTTATCAATTTCTCTTGTGTCTGTCTTACGCCACTCTACAATGATTTTTATTGTGAAAGCTCATTTAGCAATGCTCGTTTTCGAGAAATGGCGATGTTATTTGTTTTACTAATTGATACACTAGAATTCTAAATTAGCTGCTTAAGTGGAAACAAAATAATCGAAAACAATTCTTCTTAAAGATGAGAACTATTTCCTATGAAGTAAAAAGAAGGCAACATTTAAGAATGTAGAAGAAATTATTAGAAAATTGTAGCCATTACAAATTAATACGCTTTTAAATAGAACTGTCTACCAGTAAAAGAATAATCATTAAACTCAATACGGTAATTAAAGCTCAGCAAACACACATATTTGATTTAAAATTGAGAATTATTTGAAATCAAGTTCTTCCTTAAGGGACAAACGTTTGAAAATTAATTTGAAAAACATTGCATTCTCAACAAAAATTGTAAGCTTATCTCAAACTGAGAAATTAATTTATTTTCAACTTGCTCTCAAACGTTATTATAAAATATTTTTCAAATGTGTATTGCAATTTGATGTGAAACATAAATCAAGTGCAGTTTTTTATATATTTTTTTAATAAATTTTTATAATCGTACTTAATATACATACATATATATTTTTTACCCACAAATAACATTTTTATGACAAAATAAAAATATAATTTGCTTACAATAGCAACAACTAACTTTAATAATTTTTTTACAATAATACATTTTTTTGTTTATATAAAGCTGCCACACTTATTAATGATTTGAGAATTACACTTGATAACAAGTTGATAAATATCATTTGTCAAAACTTTATTTTGAGAATTCTGCTTGATATGAAACGATAAAGGCATCTTATTTCAAATCTTTGATTTCGTGTTTGCTGGGAGATCACATGTGCACGTACACTCCCTCGCACTACATATTCTCAATTGCTCGTATAAGCAATAAATACTATAAAAACAACAACATATATTATTTGCATACTTTTAGGAGCTTTTTAATTATTTGCCATTTAGGTGCACTCATATGTTTGTATTACGGATGGCAATTGGAAACAAACTTTTTAATGTTGGTATTCAGGATATTCAGTTTATAAAAACGGAAGCGTTGGGCAGATCAGGATAAAGTTGAAATTTGAAACTTCCTCAATTTTATATGTGTTTATCTCATTGGCATAACCAAATATGAAGAGTGGAACTTGCTTTCTATGTTTGTGCGCACTTTGACGTACCTTGTGTGTGAGGTTTATAGAAAGTAACGAATCTACAAAATTGATCGAGCAACGCCTGCAGATGATCGAAGTCGACCGTTTTGTACAAATAGAATTATATTCTCTTTTAAAGTTTTCAAAAGGAGTAGCTTAATTGTCCCTAATAAAATTATTTTATTATTTTAATATTATATTGTTTGTTGTTGGCTTAGCTAGGTATATGCCTGCATTAAAATGGTTATTTTGGAGAATATCTCGAATAACGAATTTGATAAATATTATTTTATTATTTAAATTAATAAAATTGTTATATTACAAAATTTAATAAAAACCAAATGCTTACGCTTCCTTAACTAATGACGTTTTCTTTTCTGAAAACGAATTAACGTTTTGTTGATCAATTTGTAAACAAAACTATATATCGGCCTAGTCTTTCTATTTAAATATCCAATTATTAACGAAATTTTCTTTTTTTCTCTGTGAAAGACCAAAACAATTTTCTTTGAAAAGAAACCTCTACTCATCTTAAATTTAGTGTAGGGTAAAAAAGGAAAAACCCTCACACACACACATACACATAAATATAGATGAGTTAGTGAGCATATTTATGTGTTTTCATATAATTTAAAGGATTTCGACACATTAACTTTTTCGTGCAGAAAACAAAAGGGTCATTGAAATTATTTCGCTCTTTTGGAGAACAACGAAAACATGCACAGAAACTAAACAGTCGGTATAATTTTTTGGAATTTGTTGAATAAATTAAATTTACAACATCCTGGCAACATTAACGAACGAATGGTAATGACAGGACCAACAACATTTGTTTGTCTGATAACACTGCTGTAGTCTGTGCGCGACACAAATTTACTCTAGGGGCTGGAAACATTGAATTGAAAAAATATTTATTTAACAAAATGCAAAAATCACATGAAATTTATTTAGTGGTCAAGTGTGAAAATGTTTACAAAGCGAACATTTGAAACTTTTGGAAAAAAACCTTTAAAATAGGGGCCATTTAAAAATTTTGTAATTGTGCAAGTGGTTGTATTGGGTGAGCGTTGCTGTATTGTTCGAAAATAATTTTAATTAGTCAGCACGGAAATGCCTCTAATGACACATGATGTGGTTGGGTCATTAGTATAAATTAATAATAATCCTTTAGTAGAGTAAAGCACTCACAGCAATATTTTCATGCTTGCAAAGCATTTAAAATGGTTGCAAATTATTTGCGTAAATTTTTAAACATTTTCAACATCATCATATTGCATTTGTCATTTGTTCACTGATTAGAAAATACTGGCACACAAAAATGTAAAGAATCATGGCTAAACCAGACGCCCCAACTCCGGAAATCAAATTAGTGAGTTAAAAATTTTTCTTCGCAGGAAATTTAAGAAAACGTACTAAAAATATGTTCACTATCTAGAGCCTTTGAACAGGTGATTATGTCTTCCATTGGTGTAAAGTTCGCACAACCGTATATTCACTGTATTTAATATGTACTTTTCCATTAAATGCAATAATTGAGATATAAACGATGGAAATGTTTCCATAAAAATGAAATAATGTCTTTCTTAAACCCTTCACAGGGTGGAAATGGAAAGGAAATTAGTTGGAATTATTTATTTAAAGAGAAGATAAAATTTTCAATATAATTATTAAAATTGAATTAAAATGAGCGAAAGGCATATGGAAGGTGTGGCATTACGACGATACTAATTTCTATTGCTTACCGAATGAACTGAAAAAGGTCAGCAGCACCCTTTAGATTTATTCTAAAAGTTTTTTATTCAACATATTTAAATACGACATCGTCATTGAAGAAAAAACTTTTACCAACCTTTTTATACAAAACCAATATTTTTCAGAAAATCCCAAATAATTACATACCAGCACAAGGAAGAGCTCTCTGAATAACAATTACAAATAACAAATATTTTTTATATTACTTATTAATTGATATTTTTGGCCAACTTAATTTGTTAATTATTTTCGTATTAATTCAGCTTGTGAGGCCTAATAGAACTATGAACAAAAAGGAAGATACAGATAATTTGAGCGCCGTCTACAATGTGGTTATAAAAGAAAGCACAACAAAAAAATTTTAATGTTTACATATTAGTATCTATGTATATACATTGTGTGAATATTTTTGTTTATTCTTTTATTTAAACTTTGTAAGTAAAGATTTAAGTATATACTTATTTATATACATATATGTAATTGATGTTTTTGATTATTTTTATTAAATAGACGTATCCCCTGAAGAAGTGGACAAAACATCCACGAAACGTCGGGATTAATATGTAATAAAAAACAAACAGCTTTTTTATTGACATAACAATGTATTAGGCCTCACAAGCTGAATTAATACGAAAATAATTAAATATTTTTTATCTTCTCATAAAGTATTGTCCGTCACAGTATCGTCTATCACAGCATCTGTCCGTCGATCATAGGCTTCTATATCGGCAACTGTAGCAGTTTATCTCTTGAAACATTCACAAAATGTGTGCTACTACGGTCGCTAATGACAATAAATACTAAAAATTTGTCATATAGAAATATATAAATACATGTGTATGTCTATGTATTTAACTGGTATTCCAATATCAAAAGCATTAACGAAGGCAACGTTCACCCAGATTAACGCTGATTTGTATTGCTTGAATGGCATTAAGGATTAATGATAGCTTCCATGAAAAAAGGTGAAAATATTTAATTTCGTCCATTACTCCATGAAGCTTTCATCAATATCAACTCTGGAATCCTTATGAATATCCTTCAGTAATTGGCTTTTGTGGTTTGAAGATTGATTCTTTTATCAATTTAGATTCCATTGCTATGGCTAGTGCAAGAAAGTTTAAAAAATCAGATTTACCGATATCAGCCCGTTTTGGGCTGGGCGTTGATTTCAGTCAGTCGCATAATATAACATTACGCTTTCCTTTAAACATGCATATAGAAGACTGGCTACGACAAGATTAAAGAGATTTTTGTTATAAGAGGACCGAAAACTATAAGAATCTTCTATAACAATTATGGCAGGAATAAAAATTTTTTGGGTTGCTTATAATTGTTATATCGCAGTTATTTTTCTGTAACCAATTGGGTATTAAAAAGTCAAATATTTCGGGTTCCTGATTTAATGAATTAAACGTTAAATATTTGAGGACTGAGTTCATTTTTGTTTTGGGGATTTGGAACTTAATTCACAGAGCTGTATAGTATTTCGGAAGAAATACTATAAGAAATTGTTGGCCCAAATATAATTCGTATGTTTAATTTCTTCTTGGTTGTTATTTAAACTCGTCAATAATTCAATTATGGAAGCACGTTTGAATGTAGACATATATAAGGAATAGCACGTCAAGTAAGAGACGCAAAGTTTGATGCTTCCTTTTTTAACAATAATATTTCGTTTTTGCAGTTTTTTTTAAAAAGCTCGAAAATTTTAATCTTCTATTTACCAAATTTCTTCTTATAAGCCAGCGCGAGGGGTGAGAGCGGTGTAGGACGTTGAAATCTACATTTGGAATGATTAAAATATTTCTTAGAGCTTAATTGATCCCAGCAAGGAAATAAAAGCAGCAACAACAACATACTCATATATAACGGCAACAAGTATTATGAATCTTATCAATGTTAATAATAATAACCATCAAAATCCTCCCTAATTGCTCTTTGTTCAGATGATTAAACACTGATTAAGTGCTTCTGTATTGTGCGTTAATTTGTATAAACGAAATCGGAAATTCGCATGCACAAGAAGTGTGAAGGTGCCACCACTTCGGAAGTGTGTTAACAAAGTGGTCATTTGCTTTAGACATTTATAACATTTCCTCAAAACTGTTGTTTTTCATATATTCATTCATGCAACACATACTTATTGACATGGCAACTGCTGATACTGGCGAAAATTGCTGTCGGAAATATCTGTGTGTGTGCGTATTAATTGTTTTAATAAAACTAGAATACGACTTTAATTAATATAATTCCACAATTTTAAGCTACTGAAACTAAATATAAGGTTGATTTGATATACGTTTTATGGACTGTAGAGGCAAATACACACATTTAATTTATATAACGACATTTTTTTCTAAGTCAAATATTACAAAATTCCGCCAAAATGGCAGTGTTAAGATCCCAATAAACCTTTCTTTATTAATTAAGATATTTTGTTTATATGAATTCATTAATTCATATTCACTGCCGGAATTTAATCCAACTGTCTACAAATGATTCTAAGTCACATTTAAATTTACTGCAAAACAGGAGAAATTTCAATTTCTATTAAGTATAATTGCAAAACTTTTGTTGGTTAAAAGCCCATCTAACTTAGATTTAAAACTTTGACTTCTTCTAACGCGGTTTCATTAACCCTTAAGTAACTTTTAATTTAAACGGCATAAGGAAGACATATTTAATTAAATACGCAAAACTCACGATAAAACAAGTCAAGACTGAAAATAAAAAATAAAAAATATAAAAACAACAACAAGGAATAACCAGAAAGAAAAAACAAACAAAATAACATCATAATAAAATTACGAGAATAATATAATAAAGTACGTATTGTTATTACTCCTACTAAAGAGTCTCCTTAAACTTTCCCTGCTCCTGCTGATTGTTATTCTACCTCGTCGCTCCGACCATTTAGACTTGATTCAACTTAAAACAGTCTATACGTTTCAGCCATTGTCTGTGCTTGTTCTCATTTATGGCAGTGCTTTCGTACATACTTTAGCTGATGAACGAATGGCTCATATACACACCCATACAGACAGACAGACAAACTCGTATCCACTACCGTTAACCCATCAGCATTCATACAAACTCATAATAACTAATGACAACAGATACAAGAACAACAGCAACAGCAGCAGCACCAGCAGCAATAACAATAACGTAAAGCCAATCCAACGTACTCGTAACCGTACAACCAAGAACAAACACTGCCACTACCGCGGCAACAGGATTTTATCCTTTTGTTACAGAAAAACACATCCAACAACAACAGCAACAGCAATGACAACAATTGCAAAAGAAATGGAAATAAAATAATAACAACAATAATAACGCAGAGGAGGTTAACAGAAAAAGCCAGCTTTGACACAAGTCAAGTCGAGCCCAGATGCCATGATTCTCGTTGCGTTGCGTGGCGTTACGTTGCGATGCGATGCGTTGAATAACAACAATAGTTATATTGTTAAGTGTAGAATTAAAAAATACAGTAAATAAATAAATAAAAAATAAAATGAAACAATAATTATCAACTCAGCATCAACATCACCAACATCATTATCCTTGTTATCAACAGCTACAACAACAATGGAGCCAAGGGCATTTTATGATCTCTGTTTGCTGTGAAAGGAAACCGTGTTGACAACAACAATAACTTTAATTGTTAAAATTTATAATTATGTATTCGCAATTCGAGTCAAGCCAACTCAACTCAACTCACACAACTCGACTGAATATAAATTATGAATTTCTAAAATTATAGAAACGGACAATGAACAACAACAAATACGTGTAAATTCTTATACAGAATAATAATTATAATAATTAAATAAAGAAGGTCTTATTCTGTTTTCCCACTTATTTGTTACACTTTGTTGTCGTGGTATTTAAAGTAGTATAATGTAACAAAAAGTTATTGTCAATTTGAACAGGCGAACTTTATGTGAGCGAAGCTTATGCGAATAGCACGAATCTTTGTTTTGCAAAACCACTGTAAACGTTTAAATACACTAATACGAATGCATATACTCTTTCCTTTGCCACTTGAGGTTGTCCATCTTGTTTTGTTTTAAACAGCCAATTTAAATGGGCAACAATATTGACCTGATTTTTTTCCTTCGAAAAAACAAGGCCAAAACTTTTAAAATATTTTTAATAAGTGAATATATGTTAGACATAAAGCCAGCAGTAATCATAAATTATGGCGATTTTTTTTAGCTTCGTAAGAATAAAAGATTTAATACAAAACCTTAGATGACAACTCTAATGCAAATTTCAATAAAAATTTCATTGGCCGCAAAATTGTATACGCTTTTCTTAAAATCTATCCATCATCATCATATTCTATTTAATTACAAAAAAGGTGCTTGTCATCTACGTCGTGTGACTGGGGCTTACTCTTAAATAATAAGCAGAGGCGGGAAAACTTCCCGCCTTGCTGCAACTCCGTTTCCATGACCTCTATACAATTCCTAGACAACATTCCAAATTTCAATCGTCTTAAAAAAGTGCCCTAGAATTTTGATTACATTTTTGAATTCACGATTTTACTTCTAACATGCAATCGATGCTTAAATAATAAATTGTAAAAAAATAAATAACACAAATAAAAATTATGTTATAACTACTAGGGAAACACTCGATATTATTTGGCTGGAACTTAACCCGCCCACCAGACTCATAGACCAGCTAGAACAGACTATATCGCACTCATGCTATTTTTTCTTTTAATTTTCAATTGAACTACACAGCACCGTATGTGAAAATCATCCTCATTACATATTTAAGTTTTCTTCTCAAAATTTAATTTATTTATTGATATTTTTGCCGAATGGAGTTGAACTCAAAGTTGTGAATACTATTTCATCATGACATTGTTCACAGTCTGTGCTACATGACCAGAGAGAGCAGTAATATATACGGAGAGTAATTGTGTGAGTAAAAATTGTGAAAGGGACACAGTTAAAAATAGCTTCTTGAGAAGTCATGAAAATGCTGAGACACTTTAATGTAAACAAATGCAAATTTAGCTCATATGAAAATATTTTCAACACAGCCTTGTCATTTCGAAATTCTCCTTTTTAGTTCCCTTAACTGAATTATAAGCTGCAAGTGTCCTCAATATACTAGGAAGAATTATTTTTTTTTTTCATATCAAACAACGTCAATAGTCACATGGCAATTTGCTTTTTCTGATGTGATTAATAACTTCAGTTAAATATTTATGAAAAATACTGAGTTCATGTAAGTTTAAAGAACTTGACTCTTTTCCAATTGAATCCAGTTTTTCTCCACTTAACTTTCGAGGAAGCCAAAAAATGCACTAATGGATACTCTGGAAGCAACGAAAATTTCTTTCACGTTGTTGAATACAAATATTTATGTATCTTGTAATCAATATATGCATGGGTGTGTGTAATGTATATATGTGTATGTGTCTACATCTTAAGTATATCCATGTCAGTTTAGAGTGTTTTACAAGACTATTTTCTTTTGTTTTCATTTTTATTATTGTGCTCGGTGGGTTTGTGTTCTATTGTTATTATTATGTCATGATTTACAAGATAACAAAATATGATATCGTGAGCTCAAAACTATTATAATGTAATATCGATTTGTCATATTATAGGACACACGATGCCCACACACAAACACACTCATGAGCGAGCATAAAAGGCAATAAAGAACGGTGGGACAGAGGAAGGAAAAAAATAACAACATCAAAACTAATAAAGCGCCGCCATATGAATCATCTACTGTAGAGTATGAATAAGACTTACAGAAGAGAAAATATCGCTGCTTTAATGCAACTCAGTCATGTTTCAAATGATCAACATTTTTAAACTACGAGTGTTCTCAATGTCCACATGTAGAAAAAAAACAGAATAATATCTGATACTAAACCACAGTCATACCAAACAGTGTCGATATACAATCTAATGTTTTTTAAACTAAACACAATTTGTCAAGTTCAGTTCCTTTTCTTGAGACCATGTTGCGTTAAAGTAGCGATAGGTACGTGTATATTAATTTCCTTTCAACTTTAAGCTCGGGCCGGAATTAGCATAAGAAACGTTATTTTCTACCAGAGTTATCCTTAAGGACCACGAAAATAAATGATTTAATTTTTATTGCTCCATCTTGACAAGACTAAAACTGAAGGTTTAATATAGTCCAACATTGTTTCTACACTATAGTCCGATAAACCACTTTGAACTGAAATTTCAACTTTGAAAAATTCTCGTTGTAATATGTTCTTTGAATAAACCATTTTGCTGGGTACCACTCTTATATAAATACTCTTTTTGATAAATACTTAATTTCTTAAACAAAACCGCCACAAATATGGTAGAGGTCATACACAGTCCTCTTTCTACACACTATTACGTCCAGGATCATCCTCTCTTGTGTTTCATGTCTTCAAAGATTTTAATAGTAGCAAAGTGTGGATTCAACGCGACCTTCAGGTCCTTTGCTTGTCAAATTCACAAAATTTTATATATAACTGCATAGACCAGCCCCTTTGCCAAGGAACATGGCAATCAGCACAACTGCAATACAAAAGTCAGTCGGAAAATATTTTCATCACAATATCATCAAAGTGACTAGCCATGCTTCGAAAACTGACTACCAAATCTTCGGCATTTTAACCTGAAGATATCCTACTTTGAGTGCCTTTTCTTGTATTCAGAATTCATGAAAACAAAGTGGCCGAAATATTGTACATATTATTGTATACTAGTGTATACTAGTGTTTATTACAGTGTAAGTTGTAAAATGCTGTAAATAAATAAACCCAACTCAACAACTCTTAGCTTAGATATAAAGCAAATTGGATTTTCCGATGATAAGTCTTCAATTTTAGCGCTTCACTTTATATTTTCGAGGCACTATGCAACATCGCTAAATTTTCATTTTCATCGATATTTTCTAATTACCTTCAAAGAGTGCGAAAAATTCTCAATTATGGGATCTGGCTACAACCGTCCCACATGTCGGAATGTGTAGCAAATATTTGATTGCCGTAGTAAAGAATATCGCTAATAATAAATAATTCTACAACTGCCATTGCTAAATATTAATATCAACAACATCACTTACACAAGCTTATTTCATCTCCCATGCCACACGTACATATATCACAGATGGTCACCAGTTATCTGGATGTGGATGTTTACCAACGTACTCGTATAATCCTTGTCCCCCTTGGCGCCATTAGTCTTAAAAAATTTAATACGAAGGATAAAGTGAAGGCATGAAGAGTTCATAATTTTACTCTCATACATTTATTGCACTTTGAGTCTGTCTTTCTGTCCATAAGTGAGAAAGCGTGTGTTTGTATTTCTATCATATTTGTGTGTGCGTTAACGCCAATACTGTTGTGTGTTGTCTCTAGTTTATCATTAATCTTGTTTATATTATAATGATTGGACAACTGAATTATGAAAGAAGGAACATTATTATTCTTTTTTTAATCTTTTACTTTCCTAAAATATTTTTCTTTTGTTTGTTTTATTTATTAATTATTAAAAATAATAATGAAAAATAATAGTGATTAATTTAGGAAGCAAAAATTGTCGATGTACTCGAGCCTGGGTTAACACTATGCATATTTTCCTAAAACTTGTTGCGTGCAACTTCTTTTAATCATTGACAGCAAGGATATTGAAGCAAAACATAATACAAGGATATTTGCATATAAAATCTCATACGATTTTTTTTATTTATATTTTTTTATCCCACCTGCCTTCTCGCACCTTTTGCTAGCAAACACAACAAAAAAATTACTTTGTGCAACATATTTCATGAAAAATGTGCATGCAGTCTAACAATAACACTGTATGAGGGGAAAATCTCTGGGTTCATAAAAAAGTTTCTTCTACAACTAAAAATTTTTGCACGAAATTGCAATATTTTTGGCATTCAAACAACAACAACAAAATTATGTGAAAGGAACAAATTTTATTTTTGAGTGCTGAATATTTCGACTTTCAGCGTAGAATTTTATATAGAAAAAATCATGTTATATACATATATATATATATATATTTATATATATATATATATATATATATATATATATATATATATATATGTATATGTTTTTCCACCGGATGAGACCCCACTATTCTACTCCTCTGAGAAGTCTCTATATAAATCGAGAGAAGTCATCGCCGCCATAAAAAGCAAAAGCAAAAAGTTTTGACAAAAGCTCACCATACCACATTCTGTCAAACATTTTGGAAATGAAGAATGGAATGACACCATTTCTCCAAAAGAAGTGCTAGTAGTTCACCTGTGGAGCGGCCTCCGTTGAAACCATACTGGCGGACGTAATTTAAGATGTTGAACTATATACATACATATATGTATATATGTCAAAAGATGGAAGTTAAGCATACTTTTCATTACTTCGGAAAGTTCTAAGCCAATTTCGATTGGCGGTAGCTTTCAAAGTTGTTGGCCTTAGAATTTTGCCAAGTTTGTTGGTTTTTATGTGGCACCGCTTTAAGTTCAACATTTTATTAGTTTCAACTTGCACATATATACATCTACGTAGACATGTATTAGAATTTCTGTTTATTAATACACGAATTAGATCTCGTCTGAACTATTTCACATCAATACTCGTATTGAAGTAAAAAATTTATTTATAAATTTTCTTTCATGCCTGGTATTATTTTAACCTTTATTACTGGTACTTTGTATAAAAATGATAATTGTAAATACTCGTATTTAGTTGTAAGAATTATGCTTTTGTTTTTTGAGTTTACAATTTTTGATAGTAAAAAATTGAGAATCAGTTGAATTTACCTACACGTAAATAATATTTTGAGTGTACTTTCTATCATTTGAGATTAGTTTTTCAGTCATATTTGTCCATTTATTATTATTAAGTATATATTTGTTAATTTTTCCGACCTTATGATATGTAATTTTTGTTTTTATTTTTATTCCGGCTCTAGGTCATATATTAAATAAAACTCTTTTTTGTTTTATTTAAATTTTTATTTTTTATTCCATATTTCGATCACCATCGGTTCTCTTCTTCAGGAATTTTAAGTAAAGCAAATTACATGTGATAGTTATCAAAGAACAAATTACAACAAAGATCAAATGTGTAAATCATTCTGACAAACACTAGCAGAACGGAACAACATGCTGTTTTCGAAAGCCGCTACACTTTCATCATCAGCGTTCTTGTGTTTGGTCCACTTCTGTGGTGTCAGTTGATGTATATTTCAGCTATTCATACAAATCTTCACTGTAAATGTAATACGAGAATTGTTTTTATTCATCGTATCATAATTTGTGAAAACTTTTTTTGTAATGAAGATCTCAAATTACACCTCACTAACTTACAACAGTCTTACCATTGTTATTTATTCTTTACCAACCATACACATGCTTATTTTTAATTTTGCTTATTTTATTTTTTACTTATGACAAACTTGTTTGGTTTGTTACTATAAGTATGTATATTTTATTAATTTCATATTGATGTTCTTCGGTGTGCCCTCCGTTAGTTAAGTATATATTTGTTAATTTTTCCGACCTTATGATATGTAATTTTTGTTTTTATTTTTATTCCGGCTCTAGGTCATATATTAAATAAAACTCTTTTTTTGTTTTATTTAAATTTTTATTTTTTATTCCATATTTCGATCACCATCGGTTCTCTTCTTCAGGAATTTTAAGTAAAGCAAATTACATGTGATAGTTATCAAAGAACAAATTACAACAAAGATCAAATGTGTAAATCATTCTGACAAACACTAGCAGAACGGAACAACATGCTGTTTTCGAAAGCCGCTACACTTTCATCATCAGCGTTCTTGTGTTTGGTCCACTTCTGTGGTGTCAGTTGATGTATATTTCAGCTATTCATACAAATCTTCACTGTAAATGTAATACGGGAATTGTTTTTATTCATCGTATCATAATTTGTGAAAACTTTTTTTGTAATGAAGATCTCAAATTACACCTCACTAACTTACAACAGTCTTACCATTGTTATTTATTCTTTACCAACCATACACATGCTTATTTTTAATTTTGCTTATTTTATTTTTTACTTATGACAAACTTGTTTGGTTTGTTACTATAAGTATGTATATTTTATTAATTTCATATTGATGTTCTTCGGTGTGCCCTCCGTTAGTTAAGTATATATTTGTTAATTTTTCCGACCTTATGATATGTAATTTTTGTTTTTATTTTTATTCCGGCTCTAGGTCATATATTAAATAAAACTCTTTTTTTGTTTTATTTAAATTTTTATTTTTTATTCCATATTTCGATCACCATCGGTTCTCTTCTTCAGGAATTTTAAGTAAAGCAAATTACATGTGATAGTTATCAAAGAACAAATTACAACAAAGATCAAATGTGTAAATCATTCTGACAAACACTAGCAGAACGGAACAACATGCTGTTTTCGAAAGCCGCTACACTTTCATCATCAGCGTTCTTGTGTTTGGTCCACTTCTGTGGTGTCAGTTGATGTATATTTCAGCTATTCATACAAATCTTCACTGTAAATGTAATACGAGAATTGTTTTTATTCATCGTATCATAATTTGTGAAAACTTTTTTTGTAATGAAGATCTTCCGTTCTGCTAGTGTTTGTCAGAATGATTTACACATTTGATCTTTGTTGTAATTTGTTCTTTGATAACTATCACATGTAATTTGCTTTACTTAAAATTCCTGAAGAAGAGAACCGATGGTGATCGAAATATGGAATAAAAAATAAAAATTTAAATAAAACAAAAAAAGAGTTTTATTTAATATATGACCTAGAGCCGGAATAAAAATAAAAACAAAAATTACATATCATAAGGTCGGAAAAATTAACAAATATATACTTAACTAACGGAGGGCACACCGAAGAACATCAATATGAAATTAATAAAATATACATACTTATAGTAACAAACCAAACAAGTTTGTCATAAGTAAAAAATAAAATAAGCAAAATTAAAAATAAGCATGTGTATGGTTGGTAAAGAATAAATAACAATGGTAAGACTGTTGTAAGTTAGTGAGGTGTAATTTGAGATCTTCATTACAAAAAAAGTTTTCACAAATTATGATACGATGAATAAAAACAATTCTCGTATTACATTTACAGTGAAGATTTGTATGAATAGCTGAAATATACATCAACTGACACCACAGAAGTGGACCAAACACAAGAACGCTGATGATGAAAGTGTAGCGGCTTTCGAAAACAGCATGTTGTTCCGTTCTGCTAGTGTTTGTCAGAATGATTTACACATTTGATCTTTGTTGTAATTTGTTCTTTGATAACTATCACATGTAATTTGCTTTACTTAAAATTCCTGAAGAAGAGAACCGATGGTGATCGAAATATGGAATAAAAAATAAAAATTTAAATAAAACAAAAAAAGAGTTTTATTTAATATATGACCTAGAGCCGGAATAAAAATAAAAACAAAAATTACATATCATAAGGTCGGAAAAATTAACAAATATATACTTAACTAACGGAGGGCACACCGAAGAACATCAATATGAAATTAATAAAATATACATACTTATAGTAACAAACCAAACAAGTTTGTCATAAGTAAAAAATAAAATAAGCAAAATTAAAAATAAGCATGTGTATGGTTGGTAAAGAATAAATAACAATGGTAAGACTGTTGTAAGTTAGTGAGGTGTAATTTGAGATCTTCATTACAAAAAAAGTTTTCACAAATTATGATACGATGAATAAAAACAATTCTCGTATTACATTTACAGTGAAGATTTGTATGAATAGCTGAAATATACATCAACTGACACCACAGAAGTGGACCAAACACAAGAACGCTGATGATGAAAGTGTAGCGGCTTTCGAAAACAGCATGTTGTTCCGTTCTGCTAGTGTTTGTCAGAATGATTTACACATTTGATCTTTGTTGTAATTTGTTCTTTGATAACTATCACATGTAATTTGCTTTACTTAAAATTCCTGAAGAAGAGAACCGATGGTGATCGAAATATGGAATAAAAAATAAAAATTTAAATAAAACAAAAAAAGAGTTTTATTTAATATATGACCTAGAGCCGGAATAAAAATAAAAACAAAAATTTATTATTATTTTTATAATTTCAAGAAATAAATGTAAAATGTATTGACGGCCTTATTCATAAAAAATATTGTATGTTTATTAAAGGTTTATTTGACAAATATCCCATAGAAATATATCAAATAAGCCCTTAATAAACATACAATAATTTTTATGAATACCGCAGTTAAATTATTGTGTTCAGCGTCGATTACCATAATTAATTTTATATTTTCATTAAATATTTAAACTTAATTCAATTTTCATCAAACCTTTCAATATTCATACCTCAATGAATATCTTCTAACATCTCTCTAAATAAAAAATAATTGTCCTTTTTCCAAATTACTTTTGTCGGTGATCTAAATATTCGTTTTCATTTCACCTATTCACGATTATTTGATTGATTGTGATATTTGAATAAGAAATAAAATTATAAATTAAATCCATTAATATGTTTTGCCATGGCGAACATAAAATAATGACATCCAATGGCTGAATCGAAAAACAAAATTTCATTTCTTAATGGACTTTCAAGTCAAAGCAGTCTTCAAAACATTTTATGGCTGCGTTTAGCATTTTACGTTCGGTACGTTTAATTCAAATGTAATAAAATCGAAGCAAAAGTTGTGTGATTCATGGTGGGTTATTGCATTAATGCCTTCACATCTGCCACCAAACACATTCGAACTGATGCTGTTAATTATTTTCAGACGCTTTACTATTTTACGAAACATACAGGACATGAGTGAAGTAAAAAAAAATCTGATTAATGGCAACCTACTCCTTGGGAAGATGCAGAGCAACTAACTGTTTGACAAACATACGGGAGCGACTTGTTTCAATTCCGTAATGTTTACAGGATAAAGGCACGCAAGGCCAGAGAACGAAATTGAGAATGTGAGCAAGAGAGAGTTTCGCAGATGAGGAGAACAATGGAGAGCTTACGAATGTATGGGAATGTTGATGCGAATGAAAATGAACATTTGTATGTAAAAAATGGTCTGTTCGCTTAAAAAAGCATGTCAGCATATGCTTGTATTAATTTGTTTGTTTATTTGAAGTTTCGTGTGTGTGTGTGTGTGCATTTATGTATGTGTTTACAAACAATCATAATTGTTCGTTATTGTTATGAATTATTTGATTATGAGGTTAAATTAAATTTTAACTTTTGCTTGATTTCATTTTAGGAAAAGGGTGAAATGTAACATCATGAAAGGCAATATCCTTGACACCATAAACAACATCAGAACTACATACATATGTATATATATAGGCAATATAAGCATTTACTAACAAAACCGAATGCCTGCGAAAGCTTGGAATTTAAATTTGTCTACGAACTCCCCACTAATTAAATCTTCAATAATATGCTGAAATCTTTAAAGGATATTAAGGCATCATTTTCTAATTTGACTGTTGCCCAAAGAATTTCATTGCTTAGACAAAAATATTTTCTTCTCTTTCTTCTTTAACATTAATTATTCATTTAATATAAACAACATTAAAGCACATATAAATAAATAATTTGACACATGAATGTTTTCTTGACTACGAATTTGTCCTTAAACTTAATAGTAAAATAAATACACCAGGAGCTGATGTTGATCAACAGTATCTAAAATGTGTATATTGTTATATGACATTAAGGAATCTCGTTTCGAACAAAATTTATTTTTACAGGCGCACTGGCAAAGTATCATTCTAATGTGTACACATTAAATATTTAGTAATTTTAGTCCTTAGTAATCATTAGTCCTTAGTAATAATTCAATCAAAAATTATACGAAAAAAATTACTTCTTAAAATTTCTTACGTTCCGAGTTTTACTAGATCTAAAGTGAAAGGAGAATCTTTTTGGTGTATCTCTTCTTGTTTGTCATTAAAGTGTTTCAATAATTTTAATTTCGTATTTTAAATTTTGCACAGGCCTTTCTTTAAATAATGGGAAAAGGAAAATACGCACGTTTGTAGGAAATGGAATGCTTCGCAAAAGAGGCCTTAAGAGTAAAGTTGCTTTGACGCATTTTAAGTTGCAGAAAACATTCCACCAGTTGGTGGTTATTAAACAGAAAGTTTACTTTCATCACAAATTAAACAATTTTGTTAAACTGTAAAAGTGTATAAAGGATTTCAGCTGAAGTATGAGCCAAAGTATTATCATTTCATTTATTTATTTGTTATATCACATTCGTTTCAGCCATATATAAACATTGCGTATTGATACATATATGATCAAAGTTTTGAAATCAAAATAATAATTTAACACCACAATTCCGTTGAATAAGGAAAATAAATTATATTTATCAAATTTGTTATTCGAGATATTCTCCAAAATAGGTTATGTTGATTGGAGGGGTGTGATAGCCCATGTCATACGACATACACTTAAGCCAGTTAAAGGCTTGTTGTGCGCTCCCTTTAATTATCAGACACAAACTGCCAGAGTTCTGCGGCAGGATTCGAACCTGCGACCTTCGCACTACGAGTCTAGTACACTACCTACTAGTCTACGAAGGCCAGTTTATTCTCCAAAATAACTATTTAATATTTTATTGTTTGTTGTTGGCTTAGCTGAGTATATACCTGCATTTCATTGGCGCTAACCAAATAATCATTACCTTTTACCTGGATCATGATTACAAATAGAAAAATATGATTGAGTACTGTTTAGATTCTCATATAGTATTTGTAGTCTGTGGCATAAATATACGAGCTTGAATGCTTTTCAATCATGATTTGGCTAAAGGGTAATGATGATTTGGTTAGCGGCAATGAAATGCAGGCCAACAACAAACAATAAAATAGAAAATAAATTATTTTGGAAAACTCTTGCGGTGCTTATAATTTAAGTACTCAGGGCGCAAAAAGTTCAAATGACTTTCAGATTTTAACGAATTTGTCGAGTTGGCAGCAAATTCAATCCCCTATTAGACGGTCATGTAAATATCTTGGCTCCTTTGTGTAGATTATTTTGTGTAACGAAATGAGGACTGCAATAATAATAAGCAAATTATTAAAAATTACTCGAAACAAGGACTTCGAATATGTAAAGCACCATCATGTCGATTGGTTCCATGCGAAAATTTTTTTTGTGAAAATGTATTTCTAAGCCATAAGTATTTGAAATACAAAATACAAACTACATTTATAAGAGGTAATTGCGATACAAATTCAAAATATGTATTTGTATTTCAAATAATGTCTAAGCTGAAATCCACTTTTCGGAAATAGACGGAACTCAAAATAGACTTTAGTCGTAAAGTGGGAGACGAAATATCTGAAAAATAAATCTCAAACAATGGCCCCAATATTTAATCAAAGATAATAATTGTGTTCTTGTCGTTTTCTTAATGCTACACTCTCGTACCAAAATGCTCTTATGGCTTAACGTGTATATGTATCTTGATCGTATACGTGAACCCCAAAAAAAATGTCGTATCATTAACAGATTATACAAATTCCTTAACCGCACATAAACTTCAATGTTGTACTAAAACTCAGCAGATTTTTGGCTCAAAGTCATAACAATAATGTTGACGGTAAGAAAAATAAACAGGCAAAATACATAACGAGTATTTTATCGCCACTTCATGCTGCAAATCACAATGTAGCAACAATAAGAACTCAAGGATATCCAGCATAAAACACACTCAAAATCATCAAGCAAAAAAAAGTGAACAGTTCAAGCCACACGCTAAAAACTTAATCAAAAAGGTAACAAAAGCACGGATGGTAATGTAAAAGAGATCGGGAGAGCAAAACATCAAAAACCGTAACAACAACATCTGCATCCTGCATTACCTCTATGCACGTGTACGTGTGCTTATGCCAACATTCATTTAACTAGTGGTGTGCGAATGGCGGTGTAAGCGAATGTTTTACAGGAATTATAACCAACGGGAATGAATGACAATGGTGGGGGAATTTGCACAACACTAATAAAGTCATAACAATTTGAACAAGTTGGTCAACACTAGACCTCCTGCATATAAACATTCTAAATACTTGACAATAAACTACTTCTTTTTCACCACCACTTTCGTTTATGCTTACTGGCTCATTCACCAGGCGTCTGTCTGACTGATTAACACACTGACCATAGAGACTAACAAACTACTGACGAACAACATACAGATATATATATATATATATATATATATATATGTGTGTGTGTGTGTGTGTGTGTGTGTGTGTGTGTGTGGGTGGGTGTAAATGTGTGTGAGTGAATGAAAAAACATTACACGGCCACTAAATTCAATACAGAATGTACACGTATTCACCGGTGTATATGTGTGTGTGTGCATCTGTTGGTTGTATACAGGTAAACTGCCCTTTTTATGTTCTTCATTCACCAAACTGGAAAAATATCTCTATTCTGGGTTGCAAAAAGTTAATGAAACCTCACCGCTCCTCAGTATTCAGAACTAAAAGCAAAACAAAAAAAATTCAACCACGACTTATTTTACTTCAATTAAAATATAAAAAAGTAAAGTCCTTCACAACCATAGTTAGAGGATGATTTGCAAAAACAATATAAACCTGAAAAGGAACTCGAAATATTTTCATCTTTTTCGTTGCTTTTGTTGTTGTAGCGGCTGAATGCAATATGGCCCTGCTTAATATTTCATGCTTTATGAACCAGAGAACACGGTTTAAGCAACTCTACAAATGTAAAAATAATTCAACAGCAAAAAATCTGCTGACTCCAGACTATCGCAGCAAGCGCCACTGGAAATGTAAAACATTGCCAGAATTTTCATTAAAAACTATAAAGCAAAACAGCAACAACTACACCATCTCAAACACAAGCGAAAACAAAGGAAAAACTGCAACTGTAGATATTCTCCAAATACACAGGCTTTTGCCATGTTTGCAACGAACCTCACCTGGGCACAAGTAAACAAGTGCTTGTTGTACACATGAATTCACACAAGTACCGTCAGTTGTATTGTGCACATTCGACGTTTATGCGTACATACATACGCACATACTCATACATACACACATAAATAAAATCAAAAATGCTTAGAAACTGTTATCACAAGCAGCAGCAGCAACAACGATTGCACTTGCAAACATCTACTATGACATCGACTTTCTAGCGACCAACACAACCACCAGCTCTTCAGGCATAATGTTCCACCTTCACTTGTTGTTGCTCTTATAGCCAGCAACGGTTCTTGAAGACCAAAATAACGGCGAGCAATTGCATATTAATACATGCAAAACATTTCAAACCGACTACACGGTGCATATTATTTAAGTGACGGTTAAGCGACCATTTCCACTTTGGCTAGTTAGTCTTTTTTTTATGCCGTCATTGAAAATACCATCCACCCAAACATACACACATACACACACAAACAAAGTGAATAAAAAAAATTATTCAAACAGAAGAGAAGCAAACCAAGTGCCAGTCATATTTTTATTAGATAAAAGACACAATAAAACTAAACGTCATGGCAGAAATAAAAGTTTTCATCAACACAAATGTTGAGCTTTTCTCCATTATAGACGTAAATGTCAAAGTAATTAATTCAGGAGAACATTTCGATTTGACCATTTGGGTTTAAAGACTCCCTCTTGTGTTGGTCATCAGATGCGGGAAAGGAAAAGATGTTTACATCTTTAAGCCTATTAGACATAACTCTTGAAGGAAGAACTTCTTTACATCCTGGGGGACAACTGTTAAAAAGAAGATAGAAAGAAGTTACTTCGTTGAGGCGCAACGGTTCTAAGCACAAAGAATAACATTTTCGTTGCTTCAAAAGATCCATTAGTGCATTAGAAAGCTACAAAAGTCTTGCTCTCAAACTCGTTGAACTTCACTTAAGAAATGTCGATACACATCTAAACAAAAAATTGTTAAAAAATTTCTTCAATTTAAGTAGAATTTCCCTAAAACTAGGAAATAATTACTTTAATTAAAAAAAATAGGACTTCAAAAGAATTCATGATTTCCCACAATAACTTCATTACATGTAACGAAAAATTAAGGGACACATTGTGTAAAATTTAATAAATCCTATAAACTTAATTTTATTAAATGAAATTTAGTTTAGGGAACGATTTACTCGCAAAAAAATCAGAAAATTCTAAATGATTATCTTCAAATTCGGTTAATAATTTCCTCGAATCATGAATGAATGGATTTTAAGAAAATTTATGAAGTAGTAACACTTTATTCGTTTCCAGGAATATTTGAATTTAAACTGGTATATGTTCACCCTTTTATTTAAAATAAATAATTTCACTGGCCATATAGGATGTCTCTATAGACAAGTGGGTAGAGTTCTACACTTATAAACAGAAAGTTCCTACTTCCCAATTCCAGCTTCGTGCCGATTAAATGTAGTTCACTTGAGAAAATAATTTAATCAAATTCCCGATCCTGTCCTAAATTCGAGTGTAAGTAAGCGGTAGGCCTTTCATCATGTTTGTGCACTTAAAAGGCTAGTAAAAACAATTGCTTCCTGCGTTTGCCACTTTTCTTTTTTCATTTAAAGAAATGCACCAAGAATATTAAGGAAATTCGTAAACTAGAATTTCGCAAAACTACAACAAAAACACAAAATTTTCAAATTGCGAACATTTTCAAAAAAGAAATCCGAAACTTCAGTAAAAGTTTTACTCAAATCAAGTAAAATTGTCTAGTAAGGATTTGTTTTATTGATATGTAAAATGTGTTTACTAGCTGCGAGGAAACTTTTCCTGAACTCCAGTAAATGAAACCAGCAAATTTTTGAAAATTGTAAGTCATTATTTTTTGATTGCACAACATATAATAAATTCTGCGGCAATAAGGCTTAAGTTCAAATCGAGTTAATATCACTATTTTGATTTGCGACTTCAAAGGTACCTCTCACCGACATTTCACTTATTTAGTCCAATTTCTTAGGAAGTTACAGCGTAATGAATTTCTGCTTGTTTTTTTTTATACACAATTTCATTTGGAATAACAACTCATGAAATTCCGCATGATCGTTTGTGAAATCTAGAAATGTAACTTCTTCCTTATTTAAGAGATTAGAAAATAAATAAATAAATTTAATTTTTAATAATTTAATTTTTGCTTTATTGTATTTAGAACTATTTAGAACTACAAAATCGGATTTGGCACTTTTTCCTTTTTAGCACAGAAGTTTTTAAATAGTTGTAATAATAACATTGGAAGGAGAATGTTTTTGTATAATTTTTTTTTTTGTATTTTAAAATAAGTGCGTTTTCGTTGAAGTGCATATCTGCTCGAGTTGAAATCCCACTAGATTCTATTGGAGAGTAGTGTATATATATTTCGAATGCGTTTCGCAATCACAAATCACGGTAAAAGTAAATTTTGCCTACTACTGGAGGAACATGCGCACGTTTTCGGTGCCACCACACACCTCATTAGCGCTAGAGTCTACTTTTTGGGCACTAATATTTAGACTAAGACACTCGTAGACTAGAAGAGGAATACAAGAAGCTTTTATTTATTATTAGTCATATTATTAGTTATAAATGAAATTTATTTACTCTGCCAAAGCTTCTGCAACTTATTCTGTTGTCGTACACCTTGTATTGTCATAAATTGTTCGTATGTGGTGTTTCCGGTTCTTACATAATTTCGACATGTTTCGTAAAAACTTTTGATTCGTCTGATCAATTTGTTGTCAATACTCCGTTTCTAAAGCACCTCCCATATTTGTTGGTAATGAGTTTTCCTATTAAATTCAACGACTTTTTCCGAAATTTATCTCATCGTTAATATTAAACCTTGGGTCTACGATTTTGTCTGAAACGACATGGTTCCTCTTCAAGTTCATGTTCTATCTTGCTCTTCAATCTTTCAGTGAGGATTCTCGAGTATATTTTTCCCGCTACAGTTAGAAATGATATACATACAACGGTGACTTTGGTATAGCTGGTTATGTCCCTTCTTAAAAATAGGGTTGATTATGGCTCCTGTCTCCATGGTGCCTGTCTCCATACTGTATTGATCATGCTGTGTAGTGGAATCTGTCCATCAGCACCCTTATATCTCAGAAGTTCTAGAGCTATACCATTATGTCCAGCAGTTTTAACTAATTTCATTTTGCGAAGTGCATTGAGGGGTTCATCCATTTTGATTTGGCCAGGATCTTCTTCATCCTGCGGAAGTACATAGTTTACTGCTAAAACTAAGTTGCTTTCGCACATTCAATAGATATATAAAATAGTCACGCCATCGCTCTATTATCATAAATAATATTGAACAATCTTTGGGTTTTGCTGCGGTTTTTAAAAATTTCTGGTTTCCATTCAAATTCTTCCCATAATTCTTCTACCTTTGACAACCGGACTAATTATTTAGTCCTTTTGTAGTAGTCGTATTTCTCAGTGGTTTTATCACTTAAATAGTCCTTCCATTTCATTTTATTTTCATTTAATTCCTCTTTAAGAGTATCGTTCCTCCATCTAGTTGCTTTGACATGTCCTCCACCACAATTTTGTTCACCGCATACTTCTTTCCCAGAGTCAAGTATTGTGTTTTTAAATTCGTTATTTTTTTCAAAGTGATTATATTGCAGCTTAAAAGTCTGGCGGATGGTATGTGATGAGTCATAGAAGAGTACATTTTAAAAAAATTTTTGGGAAAATATTTCCGCAAAAAGGCACTAAATAAACCACTTGAAATTGAACGTACGCAATGATTAGAAAAGATTTGCTTCTATTTTATTTTTTATTATTATTTTTTTATACAATACAATTTTATACAATATATATAATTTGAGATCGTTTGTGTAAATCCTTGTGGTAAAATAATGATTTAAAATACTGAGGCAAAATGCCCATGCATTCATGTAAAAGTGGAGAAAAATACAGAAGGACTATTTTCAATTAAAGTTATTGTTAGAACAGGTGCTTCTAACACCTATTAACTTAAAAAATCTGGTCGTTGACATCTATAAATTTAAAAAAAATCTATTCATTGTGGGAGCAGCTACTGCCTGATCCTTTCAATTTCATACCTATAAAAGTAATATTTTAACAAAATGTTCTCTATAACAACTAACAAGTAGTTTTCATCTTATTATTAAAATCGAATGGAGTTTGATTCATTAATTTACCAAGATCAATTTGACATTTGACATCAAAACAAAATCAGAAATACATATCATTAAAAAATTGTATTCCCGCAGCTTTTCCGTGCTCAAAATCTTCCGCCCAAATGTAATGATTGCATTATTTGTATTATTCCACTTTATATATGATAAATTGCGATGCAGCTCCTGTATTTTTTAAAATTTTTAAATAATTTTCGAAAAAAAATGCTCATAATGTCTTCTTTTCTTTGGTTAGAATGAAGTTGCGCTAATTTTAATATTTTAACATTCCATTAATAATTGCTATTTCCAGGTAAATGTAAGCATTTACCTGTATGTAATATTTATAGTTTTTATTAGAAATATATTGTTGGCCATTGTTTTACAATGGCAAAAGGTTAAAATAATAAAAACAAGTACCACGAATTTAATTGTGCCATAGTCCCATAGTCCCATCGTTTTACACTTTATTTCTCTTCATTTTTCCATTAATTCTATTAAAAAAGTTCAAAAACTTCAGCACATACACATATACATGCGTACATATGCACATACTGCATATGTATATATTTTTGAAGCACATATAGTGCGATTATTTTATATTGAAATTTACGATCTCAGTAACATTTAGATCCACTCGTACTTGCATTCGCATAAAGTGACCTTAATTCCACGCTTAAGTCCACTGAATTGAAGTCAGTCGTTACTGTTGTTTTTCGCTTGTCATTTATGTTGCTCTTGCCTTTGCTGCTGATACAGATGCTGATGCATGTTGGTAGAGATGGTAAAGCTGTCATTATTTTAAACGCCACTTTGCGGTTAAGAACAATTTATTAAAAGTTTAAGTCGACAAAAAAATACATACATTTTCTTAATTAAAGCCTGTTGTTAAGCTAGAGCAAATAATAATTTCGTGGTTAACACAATAAAACCGCATAACATAATTGAATAAATATACGGTGGCAATAACGTCAATCAGTCTGCATTAAAAGTTGCGAGCAGCAAGACATTGGCGGCAGCGTAAAGTTGTGTTTGAGCTTTTCGAAAATTTGCTTGTTTCCAAATTTTTCTTTTATTATTTTTAAGGTTTTTAATTGATTTTTAAACATGTGTATATGACTTCATACCATAATATTATACTAATCGTTTAAAACAATCACGGTTTCGAAAATTTTTGCACGAAAAATAGAATAGACTCATGCTGAGTATAATTGTTTTTGCTTTGTTGTTTATATAAAAACATTCCAAGCCTACAATATTTATGTATTTTGTAACAATCATACATGACAGAGGATTCTCATACTGTGTTTGGCTGTTTTGGCACACACATATGAGAAGTTGAATGCTTTCAAACTGCTTAAACTTCACTGACGCTTTGGCTTAGCGACCAATGAAATGTCGTCTAAAGCCCCAGAAAACAATAAAGGATTTTAAACAACTCATATTATACCAAAATATTTACTTATAGTTGGGAATGTGAACCAATGAGGAATAAGACGAAAATAAACATAATAAGTATGTAGTTTGACCAATAGCGAATATCGGTCATAACTGCCACATATTGAAATGAATAAAATATTCCAGTTTTTATTTTGGTTAGGAATAATTCTGAACACCGTTTTTTAATTTCATTTGTTTTTTATTTACTTCAACATTGAGATACTATGCTATCAATTACTTTTTTATTCCCAGGAAGTTTATATGTATGTTGCAGAAATTTGTTTATTGAGATCTTAGGTAAATTTTTGTAGTTGATTGTTTCCTTGAATTTTGAACGGTTTGCTACCTATGGACCTGAACAAGAGAAAAAGGTAAAAAAAATCGAATTTTTTTAAGTTTTTTGCGATTTTTATCTGGAAGGTGAAGTTTTTTTGATTTTATATGTTCGCAATTTTTGTTCTTTATGACAAGAGCTACAAGTTTGCCTCAGAGAGTAAATCAAAATTCGGAACGGTTTGCAAGATATGAGCCCGAGAAAATGATCACTTTTTTGCGAAAATGATACCGAGGCCCCAAATCTTTGGCGGCCCATAAAAAAAAGTGCATGACTTTGGGAAAAATTGGGAGACACGGGTCTTTTTGTTTAGTCTTTTATCACGTAGTGGTGTCCGTATATGGTTATTTTTTTCGTGTTGCACTGTGTAATGAATCACTCGCCAATATCTATATATATAAAATTGGATATGTGTATGTATGTATGTAACGTAATGGCTCCAAAACGGCTGGGCCGATTTTGACGAAATTTTCAGAAAACCTTCAGAATAATCAGGCGGGTTTTTCTGGTTTTTTTTTGATGTTCGGTCTGTAGGCGGAGGGGCGTGGCAAAATCCAATAATTCATAAAATAAGAACGGCTGGGCCGATTTCTGTAAAACTTTTTGTCAGTTGTTCGTATTTTCGAGGAGAAGGTTTTTATGGAAGAACATTTTGGAAAATCCCTCCGGAAAAGTCGGAAAATTGAAAAATCTAAAATAGAGTTTTTGTATGAAATTTTGTTTGAAATTATTCCTTAATGGCTTTTCACATGAAAAAATTGAAAGTTTGTCTGAAGGCTTAAAATTGGGGCGAGGCGAAGTTCGCCTGGTCCGCTAGTACTTAAGATAAGATATGCTCTCGTTGGATCATACTGATCAAGTAACAAATAAAATAAAAATACTACAATCGGAAAAACGAATGGTGGGAACACAGTTAAGAAATAAGGCCAAACCAATTCTAATATGGGATCCTTGATCCACCTAAAATATTTCACCATTTCAAAATATTATTACCAGACTCAATCATGTATGTAAGGGTATATTAAATGTTGTTTGAATTTTGAACGATTTTCCTTCATCCCACTTTAAATTTGGTTTGTAAACAGACCAGTTTCCGTTACGTGACATCTCCGTGTTCTTCTTTTCATTAAGTAAGAAAAAAATAATTGCAACATGTATGTCTATTCGGGCCCAATAAAAATTCGTCAATATGCTTTCTATTTGATTCCATTTTAACAAGACTCCCTTGAGTTGGATCCATTCAGTGATTCTAGTATCTGTATATCTTGAAATTGTTCACACCCCAACTCTCTACATTCCTGTCTAGTTCATATTGCATATGTGTGTATATGCATGTGTATGGGTGCGTGTGAACTCATGTATTTACACAAATGTTTACAAATGGTTTCATACATGAACTGCTCTTCAACGAGTTTCGTTGATAAAAGAATTACATTATTATTATTTAGAATATGAGCTTGAATGTGTTGCAGGTTACAAAATCAAGAGGAATGTAATGTAAAATAGCCCGTGAATAGGCCACAAATGCCAATGCATCATTTGTTGTAGTTTAGGTAAATAAAATAATAGCAGCAAATTCATTTCTATTAAAAACATTGAAAGTACTTGCAACAACTTCTCAATCATGTCTATAGTAAATGAATAACGTTCATTTGCAACAAAACTGTCTGAACTTCATGCATTATTGTTATATACATATATATAAATATATATATATATATATATATATATATATATATATATATATATATATATATATATATATATATATACATATATAGAAGCAAACAAGGAAAAGTAGCGAATATTATATATACTTTACATAAATGAAATGAAAGGGTTGGCATTCACTTCTCTCGTGTTCGAATGAGAGCGAGATGGTACCCCCTTCTCTGTCAGCTATGGACTCTAGAAATGAATTTTTAAAATTAAATGATACAGTATGTTCCAGAGGTGGAACCAAGATCTGATGGGACAAAGTAAAAATTATATCTCGCTCCATATATTAGTGAGATTGTTTAAAATTGACCAATGTATGGCGGCTCAAGAAAAACTGACTGAATAGGAGCAAGAAGAGTGGTAAATGCTATACAAATTAGTACCTTATGTTTGGCTGATAATAATAGTGGAAGTGTTAAAAATTGGTCTGCTTCAGAGGTGGTCACGTCTTGAATAAAGTAGGGAAATGGTAACTCTTGTAAATAAAAAGTGTTTATGGTTGAAAAAAGTAGAAAAAAAAACAAATATTTTTGAAATAGAAAATACAAAATTGCTCATAAAATATATATTACAACAGGCATTCACCAAAGCAAAAGTAAAAGTGATGGTAAGAATAATGGGAGATGTGATAAAGTATATATACGAGTATATTGCAACATAACAGTCGAAAAACTTAGCTCATGTGAATACAAATTCTCAGGCTCAAACTATCTTGGGAGGGTAGACGTTGAGCTGGCGATTTGGTGTTTAACAAATAGACATGCGTACAGTGGGTAACGAAACAAAGCATTTTTTATCTCGATCGAACCGTGTTTATTTACCATGCTTTCAGTTCATTTAATATAGATTTTATTCATTATTTCATTTCTTTTTACATTTTTCGTTTCTATATTTTCTCCGAGCTCGGTAAAGAGTGTACGAATTAGTTACAATCAGGTCCTTCTAATACGATAAATTTCCAGTAGAGCATATATTTTCTACTTCTCAAGAAATTAAAAAATCTTGACTAAAAGTTTAAAACAAAAGTAAAAACAAGTGTAACTCTGTTATGGTTCTTGAAAACTATTCTTTTTATTAAAACTAATAAAGTTATTTTTTAAAACAATTATTACTTTCTTCTTCGACTTTTATTCGTTTCAAATCAATTTAAAAATCTATTTCGTTAAATTTTTGGTTAAATTTTTATTTTAAATAATATCGAATATAGAAAATTTCGTTATATATTTTTCATTCCTTATGAGGCTATTCAATGGATAAGGAAATCTAAAACAAATAAAAATTTAACCAATAAATGGCTTTGAGCTTGAAAAAAGATTTTTTAATTATTTTTCAAATTACACAAAAAAGATTATTCTTATCATTGGCACCACAAATAAATATTTGAAATTAAACTATTCAAATATAATCATAATCGATATATCACCCTTTTAAATTATTAGATATTATGTTTCTTTACTTTATAAATGAGCCTATTAATTTTAAGTAAGAAAAATATATTGTGACTATTGGCAAGTTTATATCCTTTGCAATCGGATTCCAGTGGTAAATAATGCATAATTTAATTTTAAATCTATTGATTGCTTCTAATTCGGTGAACAGGAGAACAGTTTGAAATAAACCTTTGAAAAAATCATTTCAAATTATCCCAACTTTCACTACTTCCACATCAATACCTCTGCATTTCCATGCCAGCGGTTTTCACTAGATTGAATCATTTTCCATGTAATTTTGCTAAAAATGTAAAAAAATCTTTTACCCCGAGTGATGAAATAAGAGCTCGAAGATTGTGGAAACGTCACGGATCTCATCAACTAATAAAATAATATAAATAGAAATATTTGCATGCAATAAGCAAAATTTATATATTTATGTTATAAAGAATATTCATTTAAATACGAATAAATACATAAACGCACAAAGTCCTTAAATAAATGCTAGACCTATGAACAGACTTCATTACACATTACGTTATAGAGGAAATTCGTTGTAAATATATTTATATAAATATTTTCCAAAAAAAAAACATCTATGTATGTCGTGTTAAACATAGATATATAGGATGTACATATATGGGAGAAACGTAACTCTTCACAAATTTCAGTTTCTTTTATCAAAAATGATTGCGATATTTTTGTTCGTTTAAAGTAAAAGTTCGTTCGTTGAAAGTAAAAATTCGCAATAACTTAAGTTTGTTAAAATCCTAATAAATTCTAAGGAATGTTTGTGCAGATGTATTGGATACTTACAGTAGACCCTGCAGACTAGAGCTGGCAAACTATCGATAGTCACGCCATTCGATATTTTCGATAGTTTGATGGAAAACTATCGATACTATCGATAGTTGTAATTAAATGTTCAGCGTGCTTTTTTAAGTAGTGTATTATTCTACAATGTCGTTATTTTTAATTATTATTTCTTTATAATCCTTTTGTTTTAGACTGCAAAAAAAGTATTTTTTTATAACAAATATTTTATGATTATTTATAAGTCCTTATTTTACAAATTTATAAGTTTTGCAATTAAGTTTTTTATAAACATAAAATATTTTTTTATAAATAACACAACTGTTTTCATATTTTCAATAAACAACAAACAAACCAGTATTAAGTAAAAAATGAGAACATTACAATTTTACAATCAAAAACAAAAAAAATAAATAACTTAAAATAATAAAGAACGAAACATTTTTAATTCATTTCTAAATTTTTTGAGATTAATTTATGATAAAGGTTTGTGATATATACATATGTACATATGTATATTTAGATGTAATGTAATGGGGGTTTGACCCAGGATGGCATTTTGCACTGCGACCATTGTTAATCTATTGTGCTTCCCCTGTCCCTAACAGTCCAATATGTTCGCAAATAGGATCAGCTCCTTCAATGGGAGCATTAGCAGATCCTCTTCACTCAGCGTATATGCATGTAGAGTCCTATGTCTCCTGTGGCACAATGCCCCACAATTTGCTATCAAGTGTTCCATCGACTCCTGATCTTTACCGCAAAATCGGTAGATGTCCGTGTCAAATAAGCCCATTCTGTATAGGTGGGCTTTGCAGTTGTAATGGCCTGTGAGCGCCCCTAGCAGCGTCCGTAGGCATTTCTTTTCCAGTGTTAGAGCCAGATCCGCCCTTCTAGCGTTAAAACGTAGGAATTTCTTGGAGTGTCATAATCCATTGATGTCATTCCAACGTTGTGCAATCTTGAACGATGTCCATTTCGAAATCTCCCCCTTAAGGAGACTTTTTTAGAACCCAAAAGAGAGGATGGGTCCAATAAAGTTCCCCTCAGCCCCTCTTCTGTTTAGATACTTTGTACTTGTATATCACATATTTATTAGCTCTGTAATAAAATTCTTTATAAACGTATTGTGGTTATAATTCCTTTGTTATCCAATTATTTTTGTTAGTAAAGAGCAAAAGAGTAAATTTTAGAAAAAAACACCTTTTAACTATAGTATCACTATCGAAAAAAAAACCATCGATAGTGCCGTGCAAATAAAACTATCGATACTATCGATAGTACTATCGATGGTTTGCCAGCTCTACTACCGTGCAACTTCCTGCTAATATTAAGCTCGATTTATGAGGAGTTTTTGTCGGAGTAATAAAAAAATAGAGTTCTCGAAGTTTTCGACAACTACATTTCGAACGGATTAATCGGTTATGAAACAGTTTTTCATTTTTCATGTTTGGCGGTATTTCTTCGAAAGTCATGCCTCGATCGAATCAACCACTTCAACGACATGTGCGTCAATCAACATCAGATTTTAAGTTCAATCGGAGTATCGCTTAAAAATTTATTTCAGAAATAAGCACCATATCGATACTCACACACGGCATCTAAATATGATATATTTCTAGGATCTGGAAATGCCAAGAGCTGATGAAAACTAGATTTTCATTAATTTATTTCAACTGTGTGAATATGCCTTCCCGTTGAAAAAAATTTTTTTTTTCAAAACGAAATTTTAGTGAAAATATTAATCCGCATTGACGAAATTCGAAAACTGGTAAGACAAGCCATATATTTCTATTTGTTTCCTTAGTCACTGTTTCTTGAAATGTGTCTGCATCTTTACACTTGGTTCCATATTGTTCAGTCTTGTGTATTTGACACATTAATTATGTTGCGTTAATATTACATATTGTTGATTAATTCAAAAGGTGATTCATAGAGCACACGCCCACATTAAATGCTACAAGTAGTGTGTATGCGACGACCTGGACCAAATGCACACAATCACACACACAACACATTCATACGTATAGTATGCTTGCGTATATACTTGAAGCACACATGCACTTGAACGGAAACGGAAATTTGAAACACTCAAGTTATAGTGCCACTGGCCGGATATAAATTTAACGATAGTATGTCACAAACGGCAAAATATTTTATGTGACAACGAATATTCGGTCACAACTGAAATATATAAATATCTAATTTCGTAACTTTTATTCAAATGTCGGCTCCATTGGAATTGAGCAAAAGATAAATATATTTTTTCTTCCAATTTTATTGTTTTTATATGGTGTTTTATTTACGAGAATTTCTTAAGGCGGAGAACGATAAATTGGTAACACCGATAGTTTTCTAGTGTCTTGGGATTAGTTTGGCATTTATCATAAATAGACACATGCAAGGACATTATTTTCATAAAATGAATAGAATTAAACATAATTGAAGAGATGAAAATCCAAAAATATTTAACGAAATACTTTTATACACATTTTAAGCGCTATATTGTCTGGAGCAAATAAAAGTTCCTTATATCTCAAAAGTGCATAATGTTACAGGACGGCTACAAAGTTTGCGAGCCATTTAGTTTACTGAAAAAAGTATTATGTTACTTTTGCTCGTCCGGGAATGGGATGCTACCCGCATCTCAGCCTGCATGGCTACATGGCCTACATGGGATTAATTTGGTGTTCTCAGATCTCGGCTGACTTCAGACCACCATGAATTTCAAGATACTAAATGTTCTCATTTTACTAAGAAAATGAATTAAATATAATTGAATTCATGATCAATTAAATATTCTATTTTACAAAAAAAAAAACAGATAAAAGAATAATAATAAATACAATGATTTAAAATTTTAATAAAATTATTATTACACAAGGCCGCTGTTGGCTGAAGTTTTTCAGCGCGATGACTACAAATGAAATTATGACTAAGAACGTGAGTTCGATCCTTGTTCAGGTCAAGTCATACCAACATCATGAATATTTCTAATGTTCATTAGAGCGGTATTGTGTGCGTTAATTGTTGAAGTGTTTAAGTGATGAAGGCAAATCAGTAGTTAGTGAACAGTACAGGGAGCGACTGTTACTCTTCCATGCTACTGTTCACATAGTGCCCTCTTTCGTCGGCAATTTAAAACAATTAATAAAAATGGCTACACACACACAGCTGAAGAAAATTAATGCGTCTACTCAACACCAGTGGCCGCAACAACGTAACTGTGCTATACAAAATTGTCAAAATAGCAGAGTTGCATAAGAAATTATTTTTCCGCCATTTTCACCAACTTGTTCCCCTTTCTCCAGCACCAATCCCTTTCGCAAAAGCAGTAAAGCTTTAATTAGTAGGCCTACTAAAAATATATAATTGTAATTACCTATTAAAAAATATACCCTAATAAATCTTTAAAGCAATAACATCTTCCGAAAAAATTAATTGAACTAAAATTGTAAACAGTTCATTGGTAATTTTGTCAAAAGAAATCTAATTCGATTTTGTATTCACTTTTCAATTTAGATTAAAAACCAGCCAAAGAAACTGAAAGTCTAATGCTGATCAAAGCTTTTTCGTCATCAAGCAACTCAATTTATTTCTTAATTATTTAATAAATTAATAAATACAATAAGTATAATACAGCTGGTCCATCTTGCTTTACTTTACACCACCACTGGATGATCCATCTTCAATTGTAAAATGGCTTTTGGGCAAATTTTTAAAACTTCAAAGAATTTTTTGCTAAACATTTTTTTCTGTTGTAACAATTCTTCGATGATTGATTGAAGATTTCAATTAAACTTTAATTTAATCCATTTGCTTGACAAAATATTCGCTTTCAAAAATTTTAAATTCGTTATGAGTTCATCCAATTTTAACTCAATTCCTTCTTCTCGGTAAATAAATGCATTCCAATTGTGTGAATCTTCTGAACTTAAAGTAGACCGAACATTCACCGACATTTCATAAGTCTTGTTTATACATTGTTTTATTCAACGGCACCGTAGATGGATGATATTCTACCGGGATGGCTGGGACTGGGCAACATCGTCCGTAGCACTTTTATTTAGCACTGGCATCACATGTCTTCCACTTGGCGCACCCAAAACATTTAGCATTTATCAAATGTTCAACACCAAACATTTTGCTGGGATAGAAATTTACACATATCGCTTCTTTAATGCAACATAGTCATATCTAAAAAAATTGAACTCGGCAAAATGCGATTAAAGTTTTTAAAATGAGGTCCGTTTTTAGTACAACTTCAGATTTAGCTTCGGATATACTTACTTAGTTGTAATTTTATTCTACATACTCGCGTAAAGAGGATATTGAAGAACATTTTTGCCGCAGTCACTTAAAAATTTAGGATTTATTTGAGATTTTTAAAAAAAGCGATGTACACATATTTATATAAATACAACCAACTGAAATTTAATTGCTTGACTTAATTCAAATTAATTCATACTAAGACCTTTATCTCTGTTGTCTGGACAATAAGTTAACTGGGCTAAGAACTTCAGTTAATCTTTTATATAAATTACAATAAATAATAAATAATGTATTAATAATCCTTTAAAAAAATAGTACAAAATATTTAAAAACAATTATCTGAAAATATTAACAAAAATTTATAATGTGAATACCAAGCAAAGGACATTCAAATTTTATTCAATATTTAAAACTTACACTACGATTAATGAGCCATTTTCCGACTTTGACTTTATAATAAATACATTTTAATGAAAACAACGATTTAGTTTCACTTGAAGCCAGAATTAATATCCCATACAAAAAGTCAAAGGCACTTCCTTTTTACTTCGCCCAGTACTACGACATAAATTGAAAGTATACATAAGTATTTTCAAATCTATGGAAATTGTATTAAAAAAACAGGAGAAGAAGAAGGAGAAGGAGAAGAGCTATGCTCTCTTCCAATCGGACTTGGACCACCTTCAAAGAAATCAATTTTTATTTTCCAAAATGTTTGCAATCTTCAGCAAATTTAACTAAATTTTAATATAAAAAATGATACCAGAATTTATGGGCTGATGCAGCTTTATAAATGAACTGTTTGTATTAAATGTACACATATTGTACACGTACGCTAGATCTAAAATATTATGAACGTATTTAATCTAATTAATTTTTTAAAAATTATTTCGCATATACATATTTTATAAAATATATGCCTATTTAAAATATATGCCAATGTAAATTTATGACGATATTTTGGAAATCCCTATGGCTTTTTCAAAGAATCAAACAAGATCACTTTGATCACTTTGATTTTAACATTGTATAAAAAACAAGATATTTTCACTTAAAATTAATTATTCTTACACAATAAATTTTATTTATCAAAATTTATTTACGTTTTACAAACAAATATAATTTTTTTTCAAAATAATTTTACCAACTTGTAAGTGGGAAAACAAATGTGAAATGGGAATGTATACAATTTAATTTTTTTTCAACAGAGCAATTCACTTTATTTTTCCACTGCCAACTTCACACAGCCGCAAACAGGCAAATTACAACTCGTGAAATCGCTTAGAGATTTCATATATCGAATTAGACCGTTTATTATTCATTACAATAAAATCCTTTTTCATTTTCATAAGACTAAAAGGAAATTACTTTTCGAACAACCCATTAGATGTTAGATTTTTCGTTGTAGAATCGCTCCTACGTTTATATAATAAGAAATGTAGTTTGGAATGAACATTGAATTATTTCTCATCTATTTTTACTTTTTCGTTAAAAAAATCAATTGAAAACGCAATAAAGGATTTATAATATTATTAAATACATAAAATACTTTTATTATATTTTGTTAGCATGTTTTTGGCATAATTTTTTTGCATATTTAAAAAAATTTCAACGAAATGTATAATAATTTGGTTAATATAATATTCAAGCTTAAGGTCTTATTTTATCTTTTTAACAATTTTATTCAAAAACTATTCGATATTTCAATACTCATTGAGTATCATCTTCAGGACAATTCTAATACCTAATGGGTATGGAAATATCGATAGTTTTTGAATAAAATTGTTAAAAAGTCAAAATAAGACCTCAAGCTTGAATATTATATAAACCAAATTATTATAAAAAAGGTCAAAAAATATAGATATATTAAATAGACTAGTTCTTTGCAGAGCAGCCTAACTTTAGCGCTTAAGATTCTGGATAACGACAATAGGAATTACTTTCAATCAATTCATGGGGTATCCACTCTTCGTATAAGGGCAGTCGATTCTTAAGAGTTTCAACTTCTCGTAGTATGCGTACAACGTTGCCGCCAATCAGTTTTTTTATGGCAGCATTGCCCCAAACGCGATCTCGCGCTAATTCAGCCAAAAGAAAAGCGTATCCCTTTGGGGCACCACTCAAACCTATATGATCCACACCAGCCACCTTGCGTACATAGTTGATGGCATTAATGGCTTCACGTACACTGATCAAGCGCTCGCCGCAACGCTCAAGGTTTAACATTATGACTCCGCCGTTGTCGGGCAGTAAACTGAAAATTTATAACCTCAGCAATGATTAAAAATATATATATATGTATATGTATGTATATGTAACAAACCTTAGAACGCGATCGGGAATGGCAGCTACATTTGTACTATTACAAAAAGAAGCAGGTGCTGAGTTGATCAACAGCACAGGCGCTTTAGCGGTTTGAAGTGCCGCTGTCATTGCAGTTTCCGAGAGATGAGAGATTTCAATCAGCATCCCAATGCGGTTCATTTCAAATAACATGCTCTAAAATTTAAGATATTCCCAATTTTTACATTTCAAATACAAAACAATCTACATATGCTCGTATGTACTTATGTATGTACGTGTACATATGCATTTCATCAAAAAATATGTATGTATGTATGTAAATAAAAATTAAACTCATTTCGGACTTATAATATAAATGAAATTATGGAGGCATGTAATGGGAATAGATCGATTCGGAAACGAACGTATTGAAAAGGTATGGCGATAAATTTTGTAAATAATTTTGGAGCCAATCTCAAAATATTCTCGCTTATTCCAATTGTCGTCATCGTCGTCACGTTAAGTCGACATTAAAAAAAATGTAAGTTCTGTGCTCGATGTGAGCAACAATTGAGTGTTAATGATGACCACTTATCATTTTTAAGCCTTTGGAATAGTAGCAGCTTATAAATAATATATAATTGTTGTCGACATCGATCCTACAGTTGCCGAAATATTGGTGTTGACTTCGTGTGACGTCGACAACGACAAATAGAATAAGAGGGATTAAATAGCAGTCCAAAGTTTGAAATATAATGAAATTTAGCGCTCAAAAGTTGTTGAAGAAGTGTATAAAAATATATTTTAAAATAAAACCAAAACGAAACAAATGACCACATCAACATATTTTCGTTTTAAGGTATTTTGCTCCTAATATCGATTTCCATCATATAAAAAAGAAAATGTTGTGATGTGTTATAAAAGCGAAAGGGACTGATTTGCCAATATGCATTTTATTTGAAAGCTAAAAGTGCTTACCTTTCCAAAATCATTAATAGAATTGGTTGCATTGCCCTCAACGAAATAGTCCAAGTTTTTTGTAGATGCTGCCCAAGGTGTTGTGCATTCCAAACTAGTTATTGAAACAAAACGTGCCCCCAATATGTACATCGAACGAAGAACAGCTAAGCTGGTCCCTAAAGCATGCCCACCTCCAAGCCCCATTAACACAGCCACTTCTCCTCTTATATGGGTTTGCTCCATTTCATCGGCGGACTCAACTATATGCATAGAATCGGTAACAGCTGTTACACGCTTAGCCTCGTCAATCCCTTCTAAAGCCAATTGCACAGCATCCAAATATTGAGCTCCACATGGCACTGCAATAGGCCATAAGACAGCGCCCACATACTTTTTACGCATTTCGTGCATGCTGTTACTATAATTCTGCTCTCGTGTTGGCGTCCAAGAGCCCTCGATGAGGGGAGCCTCACTTAGTAGACGCCTGATAAAAGCTAGTCGCGCTTCCAATAGCGAAGATTGCCTCAGTTGTAAGGCAAGTGGAATTCCACCTGCCATGACTATACATACCAGCATTACCCCCAAAACAATAAGAACTCTTTTGCTTCTAGATTTCTTGATTTCTGATTCTGTTGGTGAATCCATTCCCCCGGAAGTACCACAAGGATCTTTCATATAGGGCGATATGCCACCATTTTGTAACTTTTCGCTTCCAATCTTTGTGATTTCCGGAGGCATTTCAACAATGTCCGCGATCTCGGTAAAAACAAAACATTGTTGCTTACAATGTGGCTGGTGCTGATGCTGATGGTGGGGATGTAAGGAATGCACCTCGATAAAACCATGATTTGGCACTGTGTTCATTACTTATTTAGTTTTATTTCGTGGACAATCCTGCAAGCAATATTGATTTTTAATCTCACTCTGACCTTAACACAAATCGAAAAAAATCCAAGTATAAAGAGTAAAATTTTTCACTTGGTATATAGATGTTTAGTTATGTCAGGGTGAATTTTATTGATTGTTTGTGAGATTAGTTCCTACAACACACTATCGTTTGTCAGCCCCATTTGCTACCAAGAGCTTCTGCGCAGTCGTTAAAGTTATAAAAGTCAAATGTTTGCCTGTTTAAAATTATTCAAATATCAACAATTAATCTTGTTCTAGAATAAAAGAATTAAATCACTGCTACAACTTTCACAAATTCTCTGCTACCGTTTTGGTTTTGATATATAAATTTTAAACGTTTTGGTTACTTTGCTGGTAATAAATGTAGGTCTATGTAATATTTTCATAATTTACTTTATTTTCCATATTTTTTTATAAGCTTAAATATGTAAACCTAACAAGTTCATAAATATGCCAAAATCAAAAAGAAATATCAAGAATGCATGTAAATTGCACAAAATAGCAAACTTTATAAGAAATATAGATGTCCCTAACGATAGATTACATTATCCTTAAGATATACATAGGTGTAAACACAAATAATCGAAAAGTCCAAAATTTTCAAAAAAATAATTTAAATTGTAAACGGCGGGCAACAAAAATAATAACAACACCAATGTATGCAATTTGTAAAATATATTAAAAAGCAGAAAACTCAACTACAAATGAAGGAAAGGGTATAAGACCAAGACGAATTCATTCATTTCGAAAAAATCCCGCTTTTGATTAGATTTTAAGCTCCCAAAAAATTTCTTTATTAAACAGCGTATTAACTATATACTTGATATCTATAAATAAAATGCTCATAATCCAATTTTCTTTTAACAAATAAAGAAAATAAATGCATCGCACATTGACTACTAAAAGTTTCACTTGATTAAATATTTCAATAATTGTACTTGCTGAATTTGGCAACACTGCACCAATGGCAACATGCACCATGGCAACACTGCACCAATAAAAACATTGTAAATACAAACTTTGTAAACAAACCAAATACCACGTGCGCAAAAATAAGACTATATTTTTTAACAAACAATGCCTGAAATTGATGGTTACAGAGGTTTGTGATGAGAGAGGGAATCCTTTTTGCATAACATGAATTTTTCTTATTACTTTGCAGTTGTTCCCTTGCGGACTTCACCAAGAGCTGTGAATTGTCACAGTGTATATATGAAGGAACACTTTATACGTTTAATGGACCCGAATAAACCTAAAGGACGGACATTATTTCTGTTGAATGTGCCTCCCTATGTAACAGAGAAGAGTCTGGAGGTATTTTTTAACAGAACTGGAACGGTAATGTCTGTCACATTTGCTGAAAAGCCTGGAAGAGATGAAACGAATAAATGGCTTGAGTGTGTCGAAGAGTTTAGTAATAAAGAACCACCTTTTAAATTTAAAGTAGCATATGTTGTATTTAGGACAACCAATAATGTGCACAGAGCCTTAGAAGTTGCTAGCATAGATTTATTTAATGAAACCTCGGGAGAAGCAATCATTGAAAGTGGTATACAATTATGGCACTCACAATATCAGAAAATGTTTTTGAATGTAGCCGAAGCACAGAAGCATATAGATGAATACATGGCAGCTTACGATGAAAGGGAAAAGGAAGCCGAAGCAGCTGCAAAGAATTCTGAAGCAGATGCCGATGGCTGGGTGACGGTTGGAAAACAAGGAAAGAATTCTGGGTTTGAGCAAAAGGATACCGTAATTGACAAGTTGGAGGAAAAACTAAGACGCGGTAAAAAGAAAGAGTTGACAAATTTCTATACTTTTCAAATTAGGGAGTCCAAAATGAAAAACATCATTGAAATGAGGAAGAAGTTTGAAGAAGACAAAAGAAAAATAGACTCGTTAAAAAAGACTCGGAAATTCAGACCGTTCTAACAAAAAAGTATTTTTAGCCAAATAGACAAATAAGTATATAAAAATAAAAGCGTATGTATTTATCAGTATTTAACTTTTATTTGCTGAAATAACAATTTTCATTAAAGTATGATGTGGTAAGGTTTCGAGAGTACATAATAATTGAGGCACATTGCCATAAACGCATTTGCTACTTAGAGCCACTTGAATGGCCTGGGCATAACGCTCTAAACATTTCTGGTAATCTAAATTTTGAGATGGATCAATTCCATCTGCCGTTAAGCGAGTAGCATGAGTTTTTAAAGGATTCGCTATCATAGCTAAATGCTGAGCGCTAAGAGCTGTAGGAGGCACATTGTTTACTATTTCCAAAAGTGTTTGAAGTAACGACAAATGTAAATTGCTGTAAGTGTTGCGATTTGAAACAATTGGCGACAGAACAGACCACCTGATTAGACCTGCGAGTGGTGTAACAACTGGCATAGCTATGGCTCCAACAGGCAAAGCTAATGGTTGCTGTGAAGCCAAACATAGAGAAGGATTTTCAGATATCCATTCGCAAATAACATCCAAGAGACCATCGGGTGGTGCAGTTAAACCACCTCTTTGTTCATTCAAGTATAAATCCGCTACAGCAGTCATCAAATTTGCCGCAAAATGTGGTGCCACCAAAGGTAATTGCTTTAATTGCTCCGAAGTCTTTCGAGAATATATTATGAAATCGCTTACCAAGCTCTGAGCAACTTCCAAAGATGGAGGTGTTGTGCAACCAACTTGCTGCATCCAAGTACCAGCTGAAGATAATAGTGGTGCCACTGATCCAGAGACAGCAGTGCTTATTAGTTTGCACAATACTTTAGTACGTTGGGGCGTTAAGTTTGTGCCAAATAATGAAAGGAAAACAGCGTTTCTAGTTGAATCTGGACCTGGTTGCGAGAAAAATTCTATCAGGACTAATATCAGTTGAAACTCTTGTATTTTATTCAAATGCATATTGCCATATGATTGCGGTGATTGTCCTCTGCGTACGTCGATATCCTTGCTTCTCTCTAAGAACACAAATTCTGATATTAGCTGCATAATGAAATTTTGTTTACCACGGCTGATTATAATATTTTCTATCAAAATTAAAATGATCATTTTAACTTCTTACTATTAAATATATACCAATTTACATTTTTTACATGTAAATGTACATACCAATGCGAGGTAGAACCTCTTTAACGCAGGCGGGAAACTCCAGCTTTCTAAGGGAATGTTTTATATCTGCTTGATTCATTGTCAAGGACTTAAATTTAAATAATCTTAAGATTATTTCGTTCTAATGTATTTATATTTTGTTATTATCTTAAATATACGTATGAACATAAGTATATCTTCAGCTAATGTAAACAAAATTTATTAAACATGCATACATACATAAGTATTATGCATATACCTACATATGTAGTATATTCATATGAGAATCTTTACCACAAAGTATAATGTGTACTTAAAATCATCTGGACTGGTGAAACAAATTTGTAAAGTTAATTCACCATGGCATTGTACATATATTTAATATTCTGTGTCGCCCTGTTCTCGGATTGACCCCAAATACTTTTTGAAGACGATGAAATATTGGTGGCGCTCACAACCTATTATAAAATTCTTGCAAAGAAAAATTTTTTAAAGGGTAGGACTGTTATATATGCACTAACCATATCAACAGCTCAGCACACGTGCGCTATCGTGACTTTGTCAAATTCCATATGAAAGAACGATATATTATGGCAATGGATGATTTTGCTATAGACATACATAGACCTTTATTTTGCGAAAGAATGCCTATAGCATATATAACTCATGAATGGTTTAATATCATATGGCTATATCATATGCGTCCTTATGTTTCATACAGGCCCGTCGAACGACATGGCAAAAACTTAAATGACAAACCATTATTGCAGTGGAATTTGTAATACACGGTTTAGAGTGCTGCTATTGCAATCATATTGGGAATGTCAATAAGCCATTATTTTGCTACTCTGCCATAACATGTGAATTTTAATCAGCTGCTGTTGATTAAATAGCTTTATTAGCAAATGTTTTTATAGTAACATTTGTTTGGCAAAACATCTACAAATTATTTGTGAATTCTATGCATAATTCGTTGGCTTCATAAGTCCAACATTTTGCTTATATTATTGTGGGATTGGACAACAGAGCTACTATATGTACTTACATATGCATCAAGTACTGAATATAAAACATAATAATAACTGAAAATCAAACTCTTGTTCCAATTTCCTGGAGAGTGTAGCCATATCTTGTGATTTTTTGTTCCCAAATCTAGACATTTGGTACGCCTGTGAAGAAATCATACCGTAAACAAGCCTTTTTTAACATACTTTTGCTCTCAGTTGGAAAAAATAGTAGTGTCATTAAAAAAGTATGTAAACACGAAAAAAGGTATTAAAATACCCATTATTGTAACCCTGGTAGCTAAAAAATTTCAATTCCATGTTGTTCCGACCTAAAAATGCCCAAAAATATGCGAAGAAATCTTAATACTAATGAGCGACACAATTTTGAAGATCAAACAATAAAATATAAAAATATCTATATAAAACTAAATAAATACTTTTACATATATTAATAACTAACAATAATCCCACATTAAGCATATGTACATGTTTTATAGTCTATAAAGGTGAAAAACATACATAATACTTAATATACATGTAGACATTGAGCGAATATATAAGAAAGTATGCTGGTGAATAAAATCAGTAAATCAAACGGTGCCTTAAATGTTAAAACTGTTTTGGAAAGCTAAAAGTGTCCCCAATCGCCCCATAGGGTTGTCACTTTTGGAATTTTAGCCGTTTAGAGGGTATCCCCTACTCAGGTGAAAAGTGCCCATACCAAAATACCAAAGTATGCTGGTGAATAAAATCAGTAAATCAAACGGTGCCTTAAATGTTAAAACTGTTTTGGAAAGCTAAAAGTGTCCCCAATCGCCCCATAGGGTTGTCACTTTTGGAATTTTAGCCGTTTAGAGGGTATCCCCTACTCAGGTGAAAAGTGCCCATACCAAAATACCAAAGTATGCTGGTGAATAAAATCAGTAAATCAAACGGTGCCTTAAATGTTAAAACTGTTTTGGAAAGCTAAAAGTGTCCCCAATCGCCCCATAGGGTTGTCACTTTTGGAATTTTAGCCGTTTAGAGGGTATCCCCTACTCAGGTGAAAAGTGCCCATACCAAAATACCAAAGTATGCTGGTGAATAAAATCAGTAAATCAAACGGTGCCTTAAATGTTAAAACTGTTTTGGAAAGCTAAAAGTGTCCCCAATCGCCCCATAGGGTTGTCACTTTTGGAATTTTAGCCGTTTAGAGGGTATCCCCTACTCAGGTGAAAAGTGCCCATACCAAAATACCAAAGTATGCTGGTGAATAAAATCAGTAAATCAAACGGTGCCTTAAATGTTAAAACTGTTTTAGAAAGCTAAAAGTGTCCCCAATCGCCCCATAGGGTTGTCACTTTTGGAATTTTAGCCGTTTAGAGGGTATCCCCTACTCAGGTGAAAAGTGCCCATACCAAAATACCAAAGTATGCTGGTGAATAAAATCAGTAAATCAAACGGTGCCTTAAATGTTAAAACTGTTTTGGAAAGCTAAAAGTGTCCCCAATCGCCCCATAGGGTTGTCACTTTTGGAATTTTAGCCGTTTAGAGGGTATCCCCTACTCAGGTGAAAAGTGCCCATACCAAAATACCAAAGTATGCTGGTGAATAAAATCAGTAAATCAAACGGTGCCTTAAATGTTAAAACTGTTTTGGAAAGCTAAAAGTGTCCCCAATCGCCCCATAGGGTTGTCACTTTTGGAATTTTAGCCGTTTAGAGGGTATCCCCTACTCAGGTGAAAAGTGCCCATACCAAAATACCAAAGTATGCTGGTGAATAAAATCAGTAAATCAAACGGTGCCTTAAATGTTAAAACTGTTTTGGAAAGCTAAAAGTGTCCCCAATCGCCCCATAGGGTTGTCACTTTTGGAATTTTAGCCGTTTAGAGGGTATCCCCTACTCAGGTGAAAAGTGCCCATACAAAAATACCAAAGTATGCTGGTGAATAAAATCAGTAAATCAAACGGTGCCTTAAATGTTAAAACTGTTTTGGAAAGCTAAAAGTGTCCCCAATCGCCCCATAGGGTTGTCACTTTTGGAATTTTAGCCGTTTAGAGGGTATCCCCTACTCAGGTGAAAAGTGCCCATACCAAAATACCAAAGTATGCTGGTGAATAAAATCAGTAAATCAAACGGTGCCTTAAATGTTAAAACTGTTTTGGAAAGCTAAAAGTGTCCCCAATTGCCCCATAGGGTTGTCACTTTTGGAATTTTAGCCGTTTAGAGGGTATCCCCTACTCAGGTGAAAAGTGCCCATACCAAAATACCAAAGTATGCTGGTGAATAAAATCAGTAAATCAAACGGTGCCTTAAATGTTAAAACTGTTTTGGAAAGCTAAAAGTGTCCCCAATCGCCCCATAGGGTTGTCACTTTTGGAATTTTAGCCGTTTAGAGGGTATCCCCTACTCAGGTGAAAAGTGCCCATACCAAAATACCAAAGTATGCTGGTGAATAAAATCAGTAAATCAAACGGTGCCTTAAATGTTAAAACTGTTTTGGAAAGCTAAAAGTGTCCCCAATCGCCCCATAGGGTTGTCACTTTTGGAATTTTAGCCGTTTAGAGGGTATCCCCTACTCAGGTGAAAAGTGCCCATACCAAAATACCAAAGTATGCTGGTGAATAAAATCAGTAAATCAAACGGTGCCTTAAATGTTAAAACTGTTTTGGAAAGCTAAAAGTGTCCCCAATCGCCCCATAGGGTTGTCACTTTTGGAATTTTAGCCGTTTAGAGGGTATCCCCTACTCAGGTGAAAAGTGCCCATACCAAAATACCAAAGTATGCTGGTGAATAAAATCAGTAAATCAAACGGTGCCTTAAATGTTAAAACTGTTTTGGAAAGCTAAAAGTGTCCCCAATCGCCCCATAGGGTTGTCACTTTTGGAATTTTAGCCGTTTAGAGGGTATCCCCTACTCAGGTGAAAAGTGCCCATACCAAAATACCAAAGTATGCTGGTGAATAAAATCAGTAAATCAAACGGTGCCTTAAATGTTAAAACTGTTTTGGAAAGCTAAAAGTGTCCCCAATCGCCCCATAGGGTTGTCACTTTTGGAATTTTAGCCGTTTAGAGGGTATCCCCTACTCAGGTGAAAAGTGCCCATACCAAAATACCAAAGTATGCTGGTGAATAAAATCAGTAAATCAAACGGTGCCTTAAATGTTAAAACTGTTTTGGAAAGCTAAAAGTGTCCCCAATCGCCCCATAGGGTTGTCACTTTTGGAATTTTAGCCGTTTAGAGGGTATCCCCTACTCAGGTGAAAAGTGCCCATACCAAAATACCAAAGTATGCTGGTGAATAAAATCAGTAAATCAAACGGTGCCTTAAATGTTAAAACTGTTTTGGAAAGCTAAAAGTGTCCCCAATCGCCCCATAGGGTTGTCACTTTTGGAATTTTAGCCGTTTAGAGGGTATCCCCTACTCAGGTGAAAAGTGCCCATACCAAAATACCAAAGTATGCTGGTGAATAAAATCAGTAAATCATACGGTGCCTTAAATGTTAAAACTGTTTTGGAAAGCTAAAAGTGTCCCCAATCGCCCCATAGGGTTGTCACTTTTGGAATTTTAGCCGTTTAGAGGGTATCCCCTACTCAGGTGAAAAGTGCCCATACCAAAATACCAAAGTATGCTGGTGAATAAAATCAGTAAATCAAACGGTGCCTTAAATGTTAAAACTGTTTTGGAAAGCTAAAAGTGTCCCCAATCGCCCCATAGGATTGTCACTTTTGGAATTTTAGCCGTTTAGAGGGTATCCCCTACTCAGGTGAAAAGTGCCCATACCAAAATACCAAAGTATGCTGGTGAATAAAATCAGTAAATCAAACGGTGCCTTAAATGTTAAAACTGTTTTGGAAAGCTAAAAGTGTCCCCAATCGCCCCATAGGGTTGTCACTTTTGGAATTTTAGCCGTTTAGAGGGTATCCCCTACTCAGGTGAAAAGTGCCCATACCAAAATACCAAAGTATGCTGGTGAATAAAATCAGTAAATCAAACGGTGCCTTAAATGTTAAAACTGTTTTGGAAAGCTAAAAGTGTCCCCAATCGCCCCATAGGGTTGTCACTTTTGGAATTTTAGCCGTTTAGAGGGTATCCCCTACTCAGGTGAAAAGTGCCCATACCAAAATACCAAAGTATGCTGGTGAATAAAATCAGTAAATCAAACGGTGCCTTAAATGTTAAAACTGTTTTGGAAAGCTAAAAGTGTCCCCAATCGCCCCATAGGGTTGTCACTTTTGGAATTTTAGCCGTTTAGAGGGTATCCCCTACTCAGGTGAAAAGTGCCCATACCAAAATACCAAAGTATGCTGGTGAATAAAATCAGTAAATCAAACGGTGCCTTAAATGTTAAAACTGTTTTGGAAAGCTAAAAGTGTCCCCAATCGCCCCATAGGGTTGTCACTTTTGGAATTTTAGCCGTTTAGAGGGTATCCCCTACTCAGGTGAAAAGTGCCCATACCAAAATACCAAAGTATGCTGGTGAATAAAATCAGTAAATCAAACGGTGCCTTAAATGTTAAAACTGTTTTGGAAAGCTAAAAGTGTCCCCAATCGCCCCATAGGGTTGTCACTTTTGGAATTTTAGCCGTTTAGAGGGTATCCCCTACTCAGGTGAAAAGTGCCCATACCAAAATACCAAAGTATGCTGGTGAATAAAATCAGTAAATCAAACGGTGCCTTAAATGTTAAAACTGTTTTGGAAAGCTAAAAGTGTCCCCAATCGCCCCATAGGGTTGTCACTTTTGGAATTTTAGCCGTTTAGAGGGTATCCCCTACTCAGGTGAAAAGTGCCCATACCAAAATACCAAAGTATGCTGGTGAATAAAATCAGTAAATCAAACGGTGCCTTAAATGTTAAAACTGTTTTGGAAAGCTAAAAGTGTCCCCAATCGCCCCATAGGGTTGTCACTTTTGGAATTTTAGCCGTTTAGAGGGTATCCCCTACTCAGGTGAAAAGTGCCCATACCAAAATACCAAAGTATGCTGGTGAATAAAATCAGTAAATCAAACGGTGCCTTAAATGTTAAAACTGTTTTGGAAAGCTAAAAGTGTCCCCAATAGCCCCATAGGGTTGTCACTTTTGGAATTTTAGCCGTTTAGAGGGTATCCCCTACTCAGGTGAAAATGCTCATATCATAATACTGATAAAATCAGGTATTATTTAATAAAGCAGGGAAATTAAAAATAAGCAAAAAGAAGATTGCCATGAATTCGAATTTATATATGAATAAACATCATAAAATTTTATAGTAGCATATTTGTCTGTTCAAACTGTTTTTCTTATAAATAATTTTTTCCTGTGTATGCTAGCACGTTGTTTTATTCCACTTGTTCTTAATGAAACTGGTGGCAGCACATTGTCGAACAAGCATAGTTGTATTTTTTAAATATTACATCCCTGGCTGCTTTGACACTAACTTTATGCATCGGGTTTATCTATAAGTTTTTGTTCCGTATTTATTTGTAATTATTTAGAGTTTTAGTTTTAATATGCTTTCGTAAAATTTATTATACTTTTATGAATAATATTTCAGATATTTTATGCAGATCTTTGACTATATTATGCTTATGTATAAATAATTTTGTGTATTATTCAGAATATTGTCTCGATTTCGTTAAAAAAAAATTTATTCTTCGCTCACCGTAGAAAGTGATTGGTATAGCTTAGAAAATTATTATTTAGTTATGTTAACGCTTTTAGTTTTGTGAAAAATCTATATTCATAAATACTATTTGTGTTATTAAGCAAGGTTCCACTGTATATTAAAAACTATATATATATATATATATATATATATATATATATATATATATATATATATATATATATATATATACATATATATATATATATATATATATATATATATATATATATATATATATGTATAATTTTATATATAAATTTTTTTATATATAATTTTCTTGCATATACAGTGAGACCCTGCTTAACAACACAAATAATATTTTTTATAGCATTTGTAGTATTATCTTACATCGTAGTGTATAAGGTAAATACATATGTATGTACATACAGTGACCTCTCGGTAATGTGAACTTCCAATATAATGAACTATCCAGTAATGTGAACACCTATTTTTTTATATGGACGCTCTAAATAGTGAACAAAGTTTAATGGCTCTAAATAGTGAACAAAAATTTTTGCGATTTTTGTTTGTATTCTAATTTTGGAAATCCCCCGATTGAATAAAAAACTGTAAACTATTGTACTTGCACACTTTGAGTTTTGTTATGTTTCGTCACGCATAGAAGCCTGTGTATTTACAAAGATGTCTAAGAATAACAGAAAGTTTTCAACCATTAGTGAGAAATATGAAATTCTTCAACTTTTGGAAAAAGGGTCAAGTATTACAGTGTTAAATATAATGTTGGGAAATATACCATTTATTCGATGCACAATAAGAATAATAAAATTTATAAGTGTGTTAAAAATACGTATTATAGACCAGTGAAACGTAAAACTACGTATTTCAGAGCTTCCAATGATGGATAAATCTCTATACAAGTGGTTTCTTAACATGAGAGGTAAAAACCTTCCAATAAGTGGATTGATGCTGAAAGAAAAAGCGAAACAGCTTCATTCTAATTTTAATAAAAATGAACACGACTTTAATGCCAGCTAAGGGTGGCTCCAAAAATTTAATATAAAACGTGAATTTACAATTTAAGAAATCGTTAAGTTTGCAACAAATTACATTTTATGTTAAAAATTCCAAGAGTTTCAATATTTTGTAACCTTTTTTAGGCAAAAAACACAATATGACACCACAAATTTTTACAATCGAAAATGTGAACAAATTCGATAATGTGAACTACCTTGGTTTTTATTAGTTCACATTATCGCGAGTTCACTGTATATGTGACTATAATTATGAAAGTTAGTCTTTAGGCTATACATTTTAATTTAGAATTTTATTGGTAAAATTTACTACACAGTATCGTGATAAACAAACCTTTTGTCTCACTTTCATAACTATTTGCACATATAAGAAAAGTTTTGCATAAAACTTGAGAAATGATGATGGGTTAAAACATTAAGAAATACTTTTGTATTTAGCATGAAATATAATAAAAAAAATAATAAACCCAAATACAAAGATGTTTTTGTATTTCGCATGAAATAGAAAAAGTTATAGAGATACTGCCGGAATAAAATGATTGCATGAAAATTCCAGATTAAGCGATATACATACATACTTATGTATGTACATATAGAAAAACAGGCAAAAAATCGCTTGTGATTTGCATGAATTGGTTAGGGAGCTAATATAAAGTATTTTTCATTTCCAGGTTAGCAATATAGGTATATATATATATATATATATATATATATATATATATATATATATATACATATACATATAGGTATATATATATATATATATATATATATATATATATACATATAGGTATATATATATATATATATATATATATATATATATATATATATATATATATATACATATACATATAGGTATATATATATATATATATATATATATATATATATATATACATATAGGTATATATATATATACTATATGTACATATAGGTATATATATATATATATATATATATATATATATATATATATATATATATATATATATATATACCTATATGTATATATAGTATATATATATATATATATATATATATATATATATATATATATATATATATATATATATATATATATTCATTGTTTATTGTTTTCTTTTTCTTCATTATTAATAGTTTCTTGTGCCGGAGACATTGTTGTTGAAATCGGGGGGAAAAAGAACACAAAATACGATTTAATTAATGGGGGTTATTTTAAACACTTTGTATATAAAGAAAACATAAATAAAATGGGATAGTATAAAAATACATATTAAGATTAAAGAATGCTTCAAATGATATTTCTCCTCCATGACCAATATAAATTTGCGAAACGAATAATCGTTATTTGTCTTAATAGCGGGCCTGGGATTGATGTTTCCTAATGGTGTACCTATAGTGTGTCTTGAATAGACATCACGATTGCATAATATCGGATTTTTGGAAGGAGTAATTCTTGTTGGACCCACTGAATGACGTATTGGTGGGGCCTTGAGATTTTCCAAATTGCGAGCAAATTGGCTTAGAAATGGCGCCTCAATTTCTGTAGTTGGGGATTCTTCGACCAAAACAACATCATCCTCTTCGTCATAGTAGTCATCATCATTCATCCCAACTCCATATAACGGTGTATCACTTCTGAGTATATTGTACCCGGAAGATGATATATAACTTTTACGTGCATAGGTTGATGACAAGTAGTTGCGTTTGTTGTAACTACGGGAATCCAATGAACTGTAACGTGTATTGGAACTAAGACTTGTAGTTAAGGCTGCATGGGTAGTAACGTTTTTATCCAAAGCTGGCACATAGCTAAATTTAGTAGGATTGCTTCGTATCTCCACCTCTTCTACAATTTCATCAATCAAATCAATCTCATCAGGAACAGCATAAATCTTATTAATTGGAGTAGTTTCCTGCACGTAAGAAGTAGTGACGACGCCCGTTTTACTTGATTGCTGGAGGCTAGGAGAGTGTTTCTTTGCCGGTAATTTGGGATAAAGTTTAGGTGGCTTTTCTGGAGTCATCGTTTTAGCTCTGGTTCTACACGGTCATATGAAACATCTGAGTATTGGTTTGGAGACATGCATTTTCGTCCGACGGCTAGTTTTTGTAGGTATTGCAGTTGCTGGTTTACCCGACATTACCGCCTCTAAACGAATCGGTAACAGGTAAATTGGGCATACCAAATTCAATGTTAATTTCTTTCTTGAACAGTCTCTACTAAAATACACAAGGGTCCTTTTGGTGTTAATACGGATACTAAATCTAAAAAAGAAATAAAATATGAATTTAAGTTAGCAAAGAAAATAATTATAATAATAATAGATAAGTACCCAATATAGAGATTTCAGCAAAAACAGCCCAGGCAGTCCATTCTGGCAAATATTTTATAAAGACCAAAACCATTATAGTATAAGCCTGCTGCAACTTTAAGGGACAATGCCAACGTATGGCTATCATTTCCATAACTTCAAAATTCCACAATATTAATAATGTGGTAGGATAATCCATAGCCAAACCAAGAAGAGAGCATAGATTTACCACTTCTGGGTACATTGTACCCTGAAGATGATATATAACTTTTACGTACATCGGTTGATGACAAGTAGTTGGGTTTGTTGTAACTACGGGAATCTAATGAACTGTAATGTGTATTGGAACCAAGAGTTGTACTTAAGGGTGCAATGGTAGTAACATTTTTATCCATAGCTGGCACATAGCTAAATTTAGGAGGATTGCTTAAGGTTTCCGTAACTCCTCCTCTTCCACAATTTCATGAATCAAATCAATCTCATCATCAGGAACAGCATAATCTTATTAATTGGAGAAGTTTCCTGCACGTAAGAAGTTGTAACGACGCCCGTTTTACTTAATTGCTGGGGCTTAGGAGTGTTTTTTTTTTGCCGGTAATTTGGGATAAAGTTTAGGAGGCTTCTCTGGAGTCATCGTGTTAGCTCTGGTTCTACACGGTCAGGTGAAACATCTTTGTATTCCGACGGCTTGTTTTTTTAGGTGTTGCAGTTGCTGGCTTACCCGACATTACCACCTCTAAATGAATTGGTAACAGAGATATTGGGCACAACTTCAACAATATAAATTCACGTCACAATCGTTATTTTAAAGAAAATTTTAATTTTTTGCCTGGTACAAATGAGGCAAACTGGAATGAATTTCAAAATTATAGGCAACTAATAAAAGTAAATGAACTTATTCTTAGCCACAATGCATTTGATACATACATGGCGTGGTTTGCCGCCATGATGAATAAAGTATTTTGTGATGCCATATTTAATTTAAGTAGTAACTCATTTCGGAACAGTAGAAATTGAAACATACACGGTGAATATTTTTATTAAAAGTGATTTTTTATTCCAATATATTTATTTAACTTGTTTACGCATGCAAATATATTTATTAAGATTATTCTAGGTGAAAAAGAACTTTTTTTAACATTATATTAAAGAAACTTAGTTGTTTTAGTTAGATTAATTTTTCTCCATTAATTTTGGTTGCAAATAGTCGTATTATACCCTTTTTCAATACTTTTTACAAAAAAAGTATTTAGTACTGAAGTCCTATAAAATGCAACTCTACAAGCGGTATGTTACAAAAAGTATGTTTTCTTCACATCGATACATTTGGTGTGTTTTGCGTTAATCAACAATAATTTTTGAGTCTGGCAACTATGGCTTAATTGCAAGCCGGCCGTAAATTAGTTGAATATGAAGTAGCCAAACGCGAGTAAAATAAGTAATTTATTGTATATAATTTACTTTTTTGTTTGTTATTTAAGTACACAATTCAATACCAGTTTACAACTAATCAATAATATATAATAATGAGTAAAACTGTTGAAAGGGCAACTGATTTTTCGGGGCTGCATGTTTCATTTAAGGTACTAATTCGTGGGCAACTGTTTTTCTTCTCCATTGTACTGATTGAAAAATCTATATTGAACAGGAGGCGTTACAAAAAGCTTTTGAAGAAGGTGACGTTAAAATCTTGAGAAAGTGCTATGACAGTTTCTCGCATAACTCCGACCATGATAAAAAGTCACCAATGGACCAGGCTTTCAGAGAACTATTGATATTTGAAATGAGCAATGACGTTCAGTTGGTTGGGAAGCTGGTAAAACTCTCTGTTGAGGCAGTGCGAGCCGAAATTGTTTCTGTTACTATCCCAGTGGTATTGTTGGGTGACATTTTTGAAACTGTTACTTTAGACAAGTGCGAAAAAATTTTCAATTACGTTGAAGAAATGGTAGAGGTGTGGAAGGAGGAAGTATTTTTTTCCTCTTGTAAAAATAACATACTGCGAATGTGTAATGACCTATTGAGAAGATTGAGCCGTGCGCAGAACACAGTATTTTGCGGTAGAATTTTGTTGTTTCTTTCGAAATTCTTTCCCTTTTCTGAAAGATCTGGCTTAAATATTGTTTCGGAATTCAACTTGGACAATGTTACTGACTATGGCATAGATGGAAAAGACCTAGATGACACGTTGGAAGATATTGAAGATATTCCCATTAAAATCGATTACAATTTGTATTGTAAATTCTGGTCTCTGCAAGATTTCTTTCGCAACCCAAACCAATGTTACAGCAAAGCTTCTTGGAAAATGTTTCAAACAGCAAGTTTTATTTATTTTCGTGTATATATTTGATTAAAATATATCTAAGTATGTATTTTTTACAATTGAAGCATGCCACAACTGTACTGGAGTCCTTTGCAAGTTTTAAACTTGAAGATAATCGGTCCAGTTCATCACAAGATGTCAGTGGGGATGATTTAAGTGATAAAATGGACTTGGACGATGAGTATAGCATTGATTTCAAAACTGGAATAAATCAATCAGTGCAAAAGGTTGATAATTTTTTTGCCAAATTCCTAACAAATCCCAAACTTTTGGCTCTGCAACTTTCTGATACAAATTTTCGCCGCGCAGTGTTAGTGCAATTCCTTATTCTGTTCCAGTATCTGCAACTTACTGTTAAATTTAAATCGTAAGAAATAATCTATTGCCTTATAAAGAAAGCACATATACATTCTTTAAATGACTTTGAAATGTTTCAGAGAATCAAATACTCTGACGCCAGCTCAAACTGAATTTATAAAAGAAACAGAAACTAAAGTTTATGAACTGTTAGAAGAAACACCTCCCAATGGCAAACGTTTTGTTCGAACAGTTAAACATATGTTGGTTCGTGAGGAAATGTGGAACAATTGGAAGAATGACGGATGTAAAGAATTTAAGAAACCGGAGGAATCATCGGTAGGAGAAAATCCTCCACCAGCTAAAAAGGAACGTAAAACCCTGGGGGATTGTTTGAAAGAAGCCAATAGGCAGTCAAAATTTTTTCTTGGCAAGTAAGTGAAATAACATCTTTTATCATTTATAATAACAACAGGATAACTTACTACAAAGTAATAACATTCTAAATATCAAATTTATAAATTTAATTTATTTTCGCAAGCTTAAGTTCTCTCCGTTTTTAATTTTATTAACCGATAATTCGGTATTCATTCAGTACCGTTTTCAGGATATTTACCATATATAAAACATATACTAAATTTCAAATATTAATGAAAAATTAGCTCTAAACTACAAAGAGTACAATGACATGGTAAAATAATTGGCATTTAGTTAAAAACTAGAGTTGCATAAAGAATGTTTTATACTATACCATTCGCGTTATTTACATAAACATATTATATTTTGGCCTGGCAATAAATTTTCAATTAAAGGTTTTTTTTTGGTATGTTTTTGATGTACTTTTTTTTTTTTTTTTATTTATTTAATAGTAGTATTATCATACTTTTCGGTTCTCTTTACAACTTGTACTTATACACAAAATATATATATATGTATATGTATTGACAATTTACATTTATAAAAACTTTAAGGGATATTTTTTACAAAATTTATAATTTTTCTTTTAAAAATATTAAAATTTCGTTCATCTTTAATTTCATTGGGGAGCATATTATATAGGTTCAATCCTTTGTAAAATAATGATCGTTGCTGTGCTGTTGTTGAAACTCTCTGCAGTCTAAAATTTTTTGAATTTCTAAGGTCATATGGTTGTATTTCTCCAACATATTCAATTTGGTCACATAAGTATTGAGGTGCATCTCCGGTTTTTATTTTTCTAATAAATTTAAGTGTGTTGAATTTTATCCGCTGTTTTATATTTAACCATTTTAGTGTGTCAAGCATAAATTGTGTTGGTGTATACCTATTGCATTTTAAAATCGATCTCATTGCTTTATTTTGTAATTTTTGTAGTCTTTCTATTTGTATATTTGTGCAACATGTATATTGAATTGTCGAACCGAACTCGAAATGTGGTTTTATTATTATATTATATATATTAATTGCAGTTATTATTGAAATTTTATTCCTTATACGTTTAAAAAATCCTATTTTTTTACCGATCTTTCTGCATATATATTCAATATGTTCTTTAAATTTTAAATTTTTGTCTATGATAAATCCGAGATATTTTATATTATTTACTTTTTCTATTTCTGTGTCATTAATTTTAATTACCAAATCACTATTCATGTTAATCTCCATTAACTTCGTTTTTTTTTTCATTTAATTTTAATTTGTTCATTTTGAGCCATTCATTTATTTTCATCAAATCATACATTATGTTTTCTTGGCATTCTATTTCATCTTTTGCCTCGGTAAAAATCAATGTATCGTCCGCGTAAAGCACTATTTCACATTTTTTCAATACATTTGGCATATCGTTTATATATATAATAAATAATAATGCGCCAAGAATTGACCCCTGTGGCACACCGAAATCATTGTTTAACGTATCTGATATTTTATTATTAACTTTAGTTTTTTGTTTTCTTCCTGATAAATAACTTTTAAACCAGCTTAGTTCTTTGTCTATCACTCCATACATTCTCAGTTTTTGTAACAATATATTTCTATCTATTGTTTCAAAAGCTCTCTTAAAATCTAGAAAAATTGCCATTACTTTGTTATTTTTATCAATTTTCTTCCATCTATTTATTACGTAATTAACCGCTGTTTCACATGAAAAACCTTTTCGGAATCCTGATTGATATTTTGAAAATAACTTGTTTTTCTCCATATAACTTTCCAGTTGTATTTTGACAGTTTGTTCAATTATCTTTTCACACGTTTTCAGAGTATTTATTGGGCGATATTCTTCACTCTTTAGGGTTTTATTAACTTTTTCTATTGGGGTAACCATTGACTCTTTCCATGAGTCTGGAAAAAGTCCAGTTTCTAGGGACTTGTTTATTATATACAACAGTTTATTTCCCACTAAGTTCCAATTATCTAAAATTATCTTTACTGTTACTTTGTTAAAGTCTGGTTTCTTTTTCATATTTTTACATATATCATAAAGTTCTTGTATATTAATTGCACGAAAGTTAAATTTGCTGTTTGTCACAGGTATATGGTTTATATATTGCACGTTTTCTATATTATCTCGTATCTCTTCTATGCTATTTATAAAAAAGTAATTAAATTGATTAGCAATTTGGTAACTATCCTTATATTCTATTTGGTTAAATATCACAGATTGTATCATAGGTCGGTTTTTCTTAAGAACTAAATCTTTAATTTCCTTCCACATTTGCTTTTGATCACTAGCATTGTTTATTCTATTACTAATGTATCTATTTTTGTCATTCACTATTTTGGTTTTAAATTTATTTCTTATTGTTTTGTATTCATTCCATGCTAAATCAGTATTTACTGTCTTTGCAACCTGATATTTGAAAATTTTTTCTTGCTTTAACTGTCTTAGTTCATTATTAAACCAGCCGCAGTCGGAATTTTCTCTAATTTTAATTCTTTTTGTATATTTTTTGATAGTTCCTTCAATACATGCATCAAAAAATTTCACATTATTATTTAAACATTCATTTTGATTTAATGTTAGCATAGCGCTGATATCTCTAGTGAACAGATTTTTGTTATATTTAAAGCTTTCTACTTCTTTGTACTGTATTGGTTCAATTTTGTTGAGGTTACACTCAATATTTATGTTTATCGTCTCGTGATCCGAGATTTTATTGTCACTGTTTATGTCTATTGATATTTTTTCTTTGTTCGTTATCACGAAATCGATTATGGTTCTTGTATTTTCAGTTACTCTAGTATATTCGTCAACTATTTGTTTTACTCCATTATCGTTACAGATACTTTCCATCCTTTTTTTATAAAAACTATTTCCTGCCCAATCTATGTTAAAATCTCCTATTATTATTATTTCAATATTATATTCATTAAGTTCTTCGATAATTTTTTCAAAATGTTCGCAAAAATCTGATTCGCTGTATGATGGTGATCTGTATATTGCTGCCACTATAAAGTTATTGTTTTTATTTTTCATGATACATGCATTTATCCAGTATTTTAAATCTTCCACTTTTTGAAAAATGTTCTTAACTTTCCAATTTTCTTTAAAATATATTATCACACCTCCGGTTCTTGTAGATTTTGAATATGTTGTAATTTGTCCATATCCTTCTAATGCTATTTCTTCTTCGAATACGTCTTTTGTTAAGTGTGTTTCTGAAAGTACTATAAAATCGGGTTGTTCATTTTGAACCATAATTTCAACTTGATTATAATTATTGATTAACCCCTGAACATTTGTGTAAATACCACGAATTAAATTTTTTGATTGTTATATATTTATTCCCATTCTTCTTTGCTTTGTATTCAGTTTATTTTTATAAACCGGGCATTCACGATTCATCGTATAGTGATTTTCATCTAGTCCAAGATTAAGCTTTTTGTTTATTCGTACACAGTTTATACATTTTTTAATTATTTCCTGAACACATTCTTTATTTTTATGGTTTCCGTGACATTTTACACATACTTCTTGATTTCTGCAGTCTTTAGCCATATGGTTGAAACCTTTGCATTTAAAACATTGTGTTACTTCTGTTCCGTCAAAAACTCTACATTTTTCCCAGCCAATATTTACTTTTCGTTGTTCCATTATTTTTCTATATGATTCGCTATCAATATTAATTTTCGCACTATAAATTGTTTTATTGTCCTTTTTAAAACTGTATAATTTAGAAATTTTTATTTTACTTTCCCGTACAATTGGATTTTGTTTTCTTAGTTTGTTCATTATTTCTTCCTCGGAATATTTAAATGACATGTCAGTTATGGAAACACTCATTTCTATGGGGTTTGGTATCTTTATTTCATATCCTTCACTCATTTGATCTTGTATAGCCATTTTTATTTTATCTCTGTCTTCATCATTATCAGTTTGTATTATTACTGTTCCATTTCTTCTATTTTCCACATTAGTTATTTTTAGGTTAACCGGGTCTACTTTCTTATTTAATTCTTCTTTTGTTTTTTCGATTGCTTGTATTTCTTTAGGTTTAATTATTAAAGACGATTTTTTTATTATGTCAGGTATCACTGTTTTGTTTCTCACTGTTTCTGCATAAGAAATTTTATTTTTTGGCGCGGTTTTTTCGTTTATAACCTTCTTTATTTCGTTGCACATTTTGCTGTTGTTTTTCTCTATTTCTGTATACATTTGTTTGTTTTTATGTTCAAAATCATTAACAGTTCCATATAACTTCTTAACCTCTTGTAAATTTTTATCGAAAATTTTTTGAGCATTATCAATTTTTCTTAGCCTTTCTTCGTATCGCTTTTCAATAGCTTCCAATAATTTTTTAATGCCATTTTCATTTTCTTTTAAAACCGCACTAAATTCATTTTTATATTCCATTAAATTTTGTTTGTTTTTGTCGACACTCTCTTGTATGTCTTTTAATACGAGATCAACATTATGGATGTATTGTATACAGTCATCACATATGAATCTAACATAATTTTTATTTTCAAGGATCCCACTAGAGTATTGGTCAAGTCCAGAGCATTTTGTCGCACAATGATAAACTTTTTTACATACTCCAACACATTGGATGCCTGTCTCACCTCTAATTGATGTTCTGCATTTACTGCATTCGATAGTCATTGCATAGCAAAACTTTATAAACAATTTTTAGTTTAGACAGCTTATTATGGTAAAATTTTATTGTTCCCGTATTAGTCTCAGATTGTTTTATTAGTTTAACCACAATTTTAATTTCTTAACCCAATTTTATTTAAATATTAATAATTTTTGCGGAGCTTTATTAAATTTTGGTTTGTTACTTGCCAGAGTTACCATGTAAAAAAAAAAAAAAAAAAAAAAAAAAAAAAAAAAAATCAATTAATTTGAATGAAATATTATTTAAGCTTATTTAGTGGTTAAACGATCTGCTTAATGAGTATCGAAATATTGATAATTTAAATAAAATTGTTTAACCACTAAATAAGATCTCAAGTTTGAATATTTTAATCAAATTGTTATAAAAAGGTCAAAAATATGGAGATATTAATAATCAATTAATTTTTCAAATACTGTTTTAGCGACGTACTAACGCGCTTATGGAACTACTCTCCAGATAATTTGCAAGCATGTAAAAGTGAAGAACGGAATTTCCTACCACAGGTCGAAGCTTATTTAGAAAGCTCGAGAGATAAAAATGACACGTCTTTCGAATGGCGAGCGTTGCGTTTGTTAGCACGACAATCTCCGCATTTCTTCACATTCATCAATTCACCATCATATAAAATATCCGACTATTTGGAAGCTGTGCGTAAACGGTTGACTAAAGAACGTTTAGATGCTGCCAAACAAGCCGCTGCAAACGCCAATGGCTCTAATACAGAAAGCATACCAACATTATCGGAATCCAATGAACAAGAAACAGTTGCCTTGCAAGAACAAGAAAACGATAACGATGGAAATGAGGTTGGTGTTTTAGGGGAAGAGGAGGAAACGAATGATTTGGATAAGGCAGAAGAAGATAACAACGACCACTCGAAACTAGTAACAGCATCAAAAGAACAAATAGAAGAACTCGCCCCACTGATAGGTGACGATTGGAAAAAATTGGGTAAAAAATTAGGGTATACAGCTGATGAATTATTGTACTTCGAAACAGAACACAGAGATCGTGATGGCGGATGTGTAGCGATGCTTGTTAATTGGTTTGCTGACGATGATGATGCCAGCTTAGACAATTTAGCATATACCATGGAAGGTCTAGAAATCAATACCGCTGCCAAGGCTGTAAAAGCTTTAATTGAGCGTTTATCGAACAAGGTCTTTTCCATTCGAGATGACGGAGATGATGTGGAAGTTAAAATGGAATCGGGTAATTGAAAATTGAATGTTTTTTTTATTTCATTTATTTGGAACGAAAATTTAAATTCGATTTACAAAAATTATTTATCACATGTGAATGAGTAAATTACGCATAATTTTCTACGTATAGGTATATGTATGTATTTATGCTTTTATAAGTATTGATTGTTAGTAAAAACAAACAAAGGTTATTATAAAATATGCAAATATAAAAAGTCATATTAATTTTTATAATGTTCGGAACCTGACTATCGTTGTAAGTAGTTAATGCATTCTTTCAATGGCAATTTTTAAAAACGTTTCTTGGTCGGTTTTGGTTTGTTATGCTGCATATTGGCGCACTTGGGAATATGCCTTTCTGCGGCTGATTCATTAAAGCGTCTACTACAGTGAGGACATTGTATATAATCAGGATTTTCAGACGGCGGAGGAGGTGGCAAATCACTTAGTTTACCTCCTTTGGCTAAATGAGCCTGAACCTTTTTCGCCTCTCGTATGGCTGCTATGAATTCTTCGTGCTTCTTTCGCCAATTGCTCTTCTTTTCTACAGACTTTTTAGCTGTGTGAGATGTATTAGCTGCAACCGTTATGCTCTTTGGAGTAATGGAGCTGGCATTTTTTCCTTTTTTCAGGTACTTTTCAGCTTCAGTACCCTTAACACGATGCTTGGATGCATCAAATACTTTTCGTTTCTTACTCATCATCTTTCTACAAACTTCTTCGTGTTTATCTAAACGTTCCTCATTGAAGTGGCGTTGACAGTGTGGACAAGAAGCCATTCCAGGTGGAGGTGTACTAATTCTGGGAGGTGGTTTTACAGACTGTAAACGAAAATGTAGTTAAAGGTTTGAGGCAAAACAGTGAATTCAATTTGAAATAATTACCAAAACGAATGTCGCTGGCTTAGCTCTGTTACTGGCGGTCTAAGGAAATAAAAGAACAAAATTTATTATTACGTACTACAATGTGACTAAATTAATTGCACGTAATCGGTTCCGTAATTATAAAAGGTCGTAAGAAAAAAGTTTTATATCGAATATGAATTTTTGGTTGTTTGTATAAAAGCGTTCTAGAAATACATGATTATTTTTTTGGTATGGAATGTTTTTCAAACATGATGGTTGAACTCTACTGACAAGTTAACATTATCACCAACGAAATGCGGTCGGATTAGACATAACAAAAATTATTAATCAAGTTTTATAATTTAAAGTCTGATTAAATTTATGTTTTTTTTCTTCATCCCGACTACTTTCTTTTCGATAAATATAATTTTTGCTACTAGAGCGAAATTGCTTTGTACCTTAATATTTTTAATCGGTGTTGGTGATGAAGCTATTTTAGGCCCAGGGGATTTCACAGAACTGGTAGTAGCTTTGGACAGCGTTGATGTTCTACTGCTACTACTGGGAGTTCTGTTCGTTGGTTTCCCTGTACTTGTCGTTGTGGGTGATTTTTTAGTAATTACGGGATTCAGTTTGATGCCATTCGTTTTGGGACTCATCCTTTTGTTTATTATTACTGTGCCACCTAGAATGCGTCTCTCCTCATTGTTGTTGTTTACTAGGTCAAGATCGTCCGTTAGGTAAGAACCCATGACGTGTGTGTTATTTAAGCTTAACGATGAGAACTCCCTGGGAAATGATTCATCGTCTAAATTATCAACTTCATCAAAATTTGATGGGAATACATTAACATTTCCATTCGATATGATATAGTTGCTGTTCAAACTACTAAAAGTGCTTTGCATTGATGTGATGTTGGAATGTCCTGGCCGCCTTGAAACGTTTGCTCCAACAAGTGAGCGCTTACTGGTTGGTTGCTGTTTAGGTGTGGTTCTCGTTGTCACAGTCGTAGAAGTTGCGGATGTGATAATTGGTCGCAGTGGATGACTGCGATCTATGCCGATACCTCGGCGTCGGTCATCAAACATTTGGCGAACCTAAAAAATAATCATTGTATATAAAAGGATTCTTAAGAATATAAATTATTCAGCTTGATATAGAAAATATATCTTGGAATTCATACTTTTCCATTCCCAATACTGCCTTTGGATGGCTGAGAAAAATCTCCGCCGGTCAAAGACAATTTTTTTTGTTCACGTTCCAGCATTTGTTTTTTCTGAAATTTCATCTAAAATGTTGAATTAAGAATCAGTTATGATGTTCGAATTAATTCATAAATTTACAGGGAAAATATGTATGTATGTATATAAGTATGTATGTACATACATACATACATACATGTTTTCGTAGGAATATAAATTATTAGAATATACCAATGCTTTGTTTTCAATTGAAAACGAACAAATAGTATACACTTGTATATGTGCGCATACATAAGTACATCCATACATACTTATGTAAAAGTAAATCAGCATGTATGCATATGTATGTACACTTACATCTAAAGATGAACTCAAATTGCTTGGAGGTAATTGACTCAATGCTTTTACAAGACGTCTGCCAGCCCACGATTCATTTAATTTGATGGGTAAATAATTATCTTCATTCGTAAAATCCTGCTTATGTCTTCTATGACCTTTTTGATCATCCTCATACATTTCTTTTTTAATTTTTGAATTAATTATATTATTCATGTTGTTAATGTACTTAACATATCGCTCGTTATACACATATTCACAGACTTGTGCATTAAAAACTATTGTACTCCTACAGTATGACAGAAAGAAAGTTGCGAGTTGAAAGTAATAAAATAACTAACTTCATGACGATTTGTGTTGAACTGAACATTATTGCGCTTAAAGCAGGCGGATTTCACCATTCACATATGTGGACACAACGATACAGAAAATAGGAAACACACAAGGATAAACAAACACACAGTACAATAAGACAACAACAATAATTCTACACACACATATCACGCAGCGTATAAGTTATAAAACTAGCCACTATTTTTTGTGTTCGAATATCTATTGTTTTGATTATTATCAAACTAACCCCCATATGCATGCATACATATACATATGTACATATATGTATGTATGTACATAGATATATAGTATGTGTCCGCATAGCTCAGCACTAACGAATTATAGTAACTCTAACAAATAGGACTATTAGGACCTTTTGCAGAGTCGAATGGTCTTTGCACCGTGTTTCAAATTGACATATTCTTGATAGGGCAGCTTTTTTTCTTGATATTAAGTCAAATTAATTAAAGTATTAATTTAAAACAAAATTGTTATAAAATCACTTGTTGCATTTAATTTTAATTATTATTTTGAGATACAAATCTTTTCATTTACTTATACTCAGTCCTATCAAATAGGTAAAAACCCAACCAGTAACCATGAAACATTTTTTAAACAGACTTGAACAGTTTTTATGGTTGGACATGTTCTCTTACATCGTCACGAATTCAAACTCAGGGCCATTAATATTGGGGTAGGAAATGCGCCACAGACTCCCCTTTCTATGCCAAATATTGTGATCAAAGTGGGTTTATAATAGAGAAAAGCCCCAATGAAGAAATAAAAAGATAACAATAACAAAGAAATAAAAAAGTGGTTAAATCGCATGAAATAAAAAAATTAAGAAATTTTGCTCAAATCTGAATATGTCGGAGATATTTTCGAATTCAGAATAACTTGAATTGGAGAAGTATAAGGCAAATTGCAAAATTTTACGTCCCAGGCTGTATATTGATCCCCTGCTCTTATCTGCATATTATATGATATAGGTGGGGTCTTCGGAAGTTATAGCCCTCCAAAGTTTGACATATCGGACATTTTTAGTAACATTAAATACATCATAAATTTAGAAAGCGTCATCAGATTGAAAAAATTGGTATCGTTGGAAAATTTTGGACTTCCGCTCGTTAAATAGCAAATTTAAGTGACCTACATTTATGTCGCAAGGACCTCTAAAATGAAATTTTTTTTCCATTATTCTCATATACAACTATGGTATTTTTATTTGCTGAAAATTTCAAATGTGTTTTCAGTGGGTTCAAAAGTTTTTAATTAAAACTTTAAAACTTTTTCATATACAGTGAAGTTCTCCGCGTGCAAGATCCCATTTGGTTCCTGTTATAACCGAAATAAATATTTATGTTTTTTGAAAGTAAAAAAAGAAATAAACAAGTGAAATAGATTAAATTTTGTTCTTGATAAATATCTTATTTAATAATTGAGCTTCAGGTCTTTTTATAAAAGTCATTTTATTCAAGTCATTTTATTGCGCGTCGCTTTGGGCGTCTTTATTAAATTTGTTATCATATATGTAAGTGCCAATGACAATTGTCCGTAGTTCGTAGTTCGTTATAAACGTCATGATTTCTATGAAATATTCATACACAACTGTTTGGACGGGGGAAGTTACTATTTGATATGTCGATGATATATAGATATATATATATATATATATACTAGCTGACCCGGGCAAACGTTGTTTTGCCTTCAAATTTTATTTTCACTTCAAGTCTGAAAGTCGTTGCAAAGTCATGGCGGATTGATATTTCGAAGAAGAATGAAAGGTGCACTAAATCGACATGGCAGTTATTGTTCAAATACCGGTATCGGGCTAATTAACGCCACCACACGCTGATTAAGGACCCAACGCCTTCAGCGAAACACAGCATAGGCTTATCGCGCTAATCTCTACCGGGCAAAACACCAAAAACTAAATATTGCGCCATCTGTTGGACAAACTTCAAACAACACAGAAACACTCCTCACGCCCCATAGAGCATGTATATAAAGTTTGGTCAAAATCGGTGCAGTAGTTTTTGAGTTTAGCGATCACGAACATACACGTAATTTTTATATATGTATATATATATATATATATATATATATATATATATATATATACATATATATATATATATATATATATATATATATATATATATATATACATATATATATATATATATATATATATATATATATATATATATATATATATATATATATATATATATATATATATATATGTTGGATTCTGAACCACATATTGCATTCGAAATTTCTAAATCAAGTATAGAATAGACAAGTTTATATTATAAAATGTCATTTAGCTGCAAATAAACGCCAGAATTTAAGGTATTCAGCAAATATTGTTGTGTATTATTCTGTAACAAAAATACAAAATATGAAGAGATCCTCTTACAGGATACTTGGTCCTTGCAACAAGAAGGTATGCAATTTAAATTAGCCACTTGAAGAGAGAACATAAATGTTTTTCGAATTCGATAACGCGTTCCAAAGTTATGAAATCTTCAATGTTACTATTTTTCCACAAAAATTCCCGATATGTCCAGCTTTGGAGGGCTATAACTTCGAAACCATACAACATACACTAAATCAACTAAAAATTAAAATTGTAAAAAAAATTAAATTGTATACAAAATTCGTCGTAGCCAAATATTTTATACATTTACATATTTATTTACATACGAGTATATAGTTGTAGATACTTAGTACTTTTTTTCTCATCCAGATGAGATTTCTATGTGGAAATTTTACACAATAATTTTATGTTGCATTCATTTTACTGCTAAAACTGAAATTCATAGTTTAAAAAATTATGTATCTTAAATATCTGGGACAGTACTGATGTCGCACTGGCCGAAATTATACATTTGCTTATTTAAAAAATTAAAATTTTTTATTTTCTGTAAAACTATTTGTTTTAATTAATGACTGAGCGATATATACAAATTCGTAAAAGTAGTTTCGTAGTAGTAATATTCCTTTCTAAATGGAAAAAAAAACTAAATAACAACGGCGACGTACAGAATGTTTTTTATTTTATTTCTTCCAACTGGCATCGTTGTCATGGTTCTGTTGTCAGTTATTTTTAAATGCTCCAGACTTTATGCTTCAACATAAATTTTTTACGGACTTATTGTCAGATTAATTTTTATTCTCTACGTTCATATCAATTAATATTTTTAGTTTCCAATAAAATAGATGGCGGCTTATTATATACATATAAAAAGGCAAAGGTTAGGAACCATTTTATTGTTGTCTTTAGGAGCAAAAAACTTGTAGTTTTTTAGTGGATCTTCAGGGTGGTTAGATACATTAGACTAACTGACAGCCGCATTCTTGTCTTTTAGTCTTTATTACGAGAGACGTTGTCATATTCCGACTAAACATTTTTGTACTAGATTAAAGAAAAAAGTGGAGCTAAAACAAGCTGTTGCAAATTGTTACTAGTAAAGCGTTTATTTACTTTTTTCTACTTTTGAGAGTTTCAGAGAGGAATTTTGTAAATTTTCCGTTCCTTTTCCATATAATCTTGAGGAAATACTCAGAGTATCGAATTATGGATTATTGCAAATAAAATTTTTTATCTGCTTAATAAGACCTTATGATTAAATAATATTTTAATTAGAATTTAAAAAAAAAGGTCAAAAACTACAAGTTTACTAAAGGAAACCTATAGAAATCGCCATGAATTGGAGCTCGGCCGAAGGGAGTGTAGGAAGTTGGAATATGCTGTGAATATACGTAATGTTGGAGTTGTTTTAAGATCAAATGATGTCAATTATGAGGGACAAAAAAGTGATTTATTGAAGGTGTTTTAAATATATTTAGCAGTATGGTGATCTTCTTTGTTTACTGCTATTGTTAGGTGTGTTTGTGTACCTTCCCACTTTCCCGTTATTAATAATCCAATCCAGGACTTTATGATGGAAATTTGTAATTTGTATACTTTCTTAAAGTAATCGAATGAAATTCGTTAAAATTATGTGATAATTTTTATAAATTATAATCTACGCGAGCAGAAGTATTGACGCAGGACGATTTTTTTATGTAAAATTTAAATATTTAATTTTGCAGATGTACTCGTATAAATCGAGCCATAGATAGAAATTAAATATTCGTATTCGTATTCGCGAGTATCTAACAACTAACAATCGCAACATCACTAATACATTTATTTTGGAACACTAAAATTTTCAAATTAAAAAAAAATCAAATTAATTTTTCCCTTATGTTCTACAAAAGTCTATGTAACCCATATGTCCTTCCAAGGATACTATTGCACACAGGAACAATTTCCTGTTTTACTTTTAAAAATTTCAAACTACTACATATCAGAACTTTCCACTTGCGAAACAATGACACCAAAGTTCTACTCAAGCACGTACACCGAAACTTTTGAACTCAAGCTGACGTACGTATGATTCAAGTAGTATTCCCTAATAAATATGCTGTTCTCTCGATAATTTGTAAAACAACAAATTATGCACTAGATATTTAAATTTTGTGGAATCTTATCAAAAAACCCGGAAAAAAGTGCAAACTATCGACAGATTAACATTTATACTAAGTTTAAACTAACGGGGCTACACTGTACGTGTAATTAAAAACGTGCATACGAGTATATGCACACATACATATGCATACGTTGTGATTTTAATTTTATCTTACGAGAGATTATCTTGAGCAGTTTTGAAATAACGTGGCTTAGACATCTGCATACTTGGCTTACCTGCATTTCAGCCAGCCGTGAGTTGGCTGCTACACCTTGTGACGCCATCGCCAAATATGAACGCGAATGATTGCCTTACCAAGTGCTGACACTTTTCTGTTGGTTGCTATTGCTCTTCGTCGTTTGTCGCTTGAAATGCCAAGTCTTGCGACTTGATGGAAACAGACACAATTCAATTGTGTGTGTGACGACTGACTGTTGTACGAATGACTAATTCCTCCCAGTGTGCTTGTAGGTAGCGGTAGTTATGCAAAAAAAATTCGTAAAAAGAGAGACAGTTTGAACTATTGTATTTGTTTTTTGTTTGTTTGAAAGACTTTGCGTGGGTCTTAGTTGTAGCTTCTATTTATCAAAATAGATTTAGGTGAGATCGGCCAAAATCAAACCTGGTTTATACATTCGGCTTTGCAACTGCTTGTTGGTTTGCTTTTTGGCTAAGCTTAATTATTTTTTAATGATGACTCATTCAATGTTTGTTTTTGTAAAATATGAGCTTTTAAAAAAAAATCAAATGACAACACCATATACACAAAATTCGAGTACGTATTTTGTTGTTTAAATAAAATCTTAGATTTGTTGTTTGTTTCAGTTAAAATTACGGCTCAGATGTTATGGTTTCTATTCCTTCCGTTTTTGTTTCAAAGCTGTAAAGGGACATTAATAAAAACAATTTGTGTTGTTAGTTTGAATTATTGGAAAGATAATAAAAGTAGATCTAATATTAAATTAAAAGTTATGCCTTTGAATGTACAAACATCTTGGCACTTGGCTTGGGCAGCGTACGTACATACATATGTAAGTACAGTGGAGTTTGGTTATACCGTAAGCCGGTTATATAGAGCTATCGCGTATAACGAACAACTTCTTCGATCCAAACGGTTTTGTGCAAATATTTCATAGAACTCATTAGGTTTATAACAAAAGAAATATTTATATAATTGCCCCGGTTATTACGAACTTCATATGTAACGAATTAAATTGCCCGATCCTATTTAGTTCGTTTTAACCGAAGTCCACTTTATTTTAAAACTCAATGGTATATCAGGTGATTCTTTGGAGGCGGATTATTAAAAATTGGTAGTTATGTTTTACGTGCCAGCTGATTTAGTACTTGTTAATTTTGGACTTAGTTTACGTTGTCCATTCATGGACTCACAAATTGTTCAAATATGCAAATATCAGGGATGTAACTGTTGTAGACAATATACATATGAAAAAAATCCGAAAGACTTCGGTGTCTGCAAATAAGCCAAGTAGCTTCGTAGTTTGTTTAATTAATTTAAAAAAAAATATTGTCCCTTGCGGAGCAGCCTCTTGAAAATTTCCCAATGAATATACCAAGACACATGTCTATTCTGATGCTGCAGGAAGTATTTAATACTTGCAAGCCAGTATTCGAAGCATTATTGCTAAAATACAATGGACCTGTAGACTACGCCCACGTTCGTGATAGGCATGACGGTCGTACTTTCCAATATGAAAATAAACTTTTAAATAAAAATATTTTCCAGCATTTTACTTCAATTTAATGGTGCCTTGGAATAAACCCTCGGAAAACAACTTCCCAAAAGAAAAATTGGGTCGTTATTTCATATGCAGTAGCACCCAAATATTTAATATGAAGTAAGACCCAAAAAAAATGAAACAAGACCGCCATTATAAGAATTTGCTATTTGTATGGTATATGAAAATATAGAACCATACGATAATTTATGTAATTTGATTATAAATTTTCGGTTGTGTTATCTCATACGAAATAAGGCCCAAAAAATAAAAACTAAATATGATTACAAATTAAACTCCGGAAAATCGTATTTTTTGCTTGTTTTTTTTTTTTGGTTTTTATTTAATTTTTTGTGTCTAAAGTTATTCGCTGGGGGGTTATTTCATGCTGCTCAATATAATATTCTCCGTCACTAAAAAAAATACCCGATACATATAGCTGACGTTTTATATTTACTTATATAAATACATACACACATATGTAAGTATGTAGATGCATTTAACAACTTTTAAAATTACACGATATGGATCAATATCAATGTAACAAAGATATCAACTGATATATGTATGTAAAATGCTTTCTTATTGTTATTAATACTCGTAAATAAAAATCTTAACAATATACATATCTACATACATACATGCATATGTGTGTATGTGCATATGTATGTATGTATGCATGCACATACGAAGGCGTTACTGAACGGGAAGGAAAATATGTACATATAAACGACTATTTAATAAATACTATTTAATGTAATTGCGCGACAATGGATACTTTAAATAGGTACATACATATGTATGTACTTACGTGTGGGTCGAGTTGTACAACATTAGCTGAGTCAGTGGTAAAATTTCATTATACTCCGATGAATACAGATGGCATTGGTCTTACCAAAAAAGGCGACATGGAAACCGTAGCAGCTTTAGCGGTAAAACGTGTTTTTAAAACTGTTTATTTTATATTCAGTTTCTTTTTAATTTTTATACTGACTTTACAAACCACAAAAATATAAACTGAAAAACACAGCAAATTTATGACATTAATTAAATAAAATATAGATATTGTTTTATTTGAAGAAGAATAATATAAAATTTTTAAAGTATTTGACAGAGCTGAGTTCGGATATAAAACGTCGTAAAAAAGAAACTGAAAAAAATTATAAAATAATTGATAGTAATCGATTCTTAATAAAAGATATTATTTGTTGTGTTGTTCCAACTCATACGCATATGCATGTGTGTGTGTGTCTCTCATATATGGGCAGAAGAAGCGAACAATTTTATACAAATAACGGTATGCAGGCACATAACGTGTGATTTAGGGTGACCGTTTGCTTCCATTTTTGAAAACAAACGGCAATCCAATCAATAGTTTGTAAAATTGAGATTAAAAAATGCTGGTTGGCAAACTTTTGGAATAGTTCTTATATATGAAATTTTAAAAATGCCCGAGTATCGGATTGGAATATTAAGATTTATTTGCGTTGAAATCAACTAAATTTTTCTTAATGGGCTTGAGTTCAAATCTTATGAGACTCCGTTAGAGAATGATGTTTATTTATTTTTAATGTGTCTCAGGATTAGAAATGACAGCAAAATGAAATTTTGACTTCTAATGGGGGGTTTTCGGTGCCGAAAAATTGTTTGCTCTACAACGAACAAATTTGCTTTATTGAAAATAATGAAAACTGAATAAGATGTTCTTTTGACAGGTCGTTTATGGATAGCAATCGAGTTAGGTTGTAAGTCGACCAGCGGGAATTTGTTGTTGTAAAAAAAGCAATAATATTAGATAAGATTTATAAGTCTTATGGATTGCATTGCAAAGTAGAATTTAATGTTGACTTTAAACGTAACAACAAACGGAAACTGGAAACTCTTAGTTACCACTTACCATTTGTTGTATATTTTTCAGTAAATGGCGATTAAACTGAGGATCGGTTGCGTCATCTGCTTAAGTGATGTCGCACTTTGTACTGAGTGGTTTATCCATTCGTTTTTAGTTGTTTCACACGTATTGTACATATTTTTTCCTCTACTTGTGAACGAATAAATTATGAAATAGGTTGCTTTAAAAGTTGCATGACCGTGTTATCGTATGGTTCTATATTATTTTGTGTGTGTGTCTATTTTCCGCTTAAAACATCGTTGAAAGCGTTATGGGAACGATTTCGGTACTAGAAATCAATCTTTTTATCTGTGACAAGTTACAAGCAGAAAAATTACCATGCTTTTATTGCATTACGTTCGTTTTCAATTGATCTTGTACATATAATCTAATAAAATTAAAATAATCTTTTTTAATGAAAAAATCCGGATTTTCAGCATTCGAAATAGCATTAAGCCTAGTTCCATAACCGGTTGAAAACGCGAATCGACAACTCTAGTGTATTCATATATGCATTCCAATGAAGAATTCTATATTTTGTGAATTGAAATTAATTTAAAAATGCCAAAATTATGTGCATGTATTCGATCTAGCAATAATTTGGATACATTTTTTTGGATATATTGTTTGCATATTCGGATTTATAAAATATTCTTTAAGAATACAAATATATATAATACTTATATATATATACATATGCATGTATGTACATATATGCATGTATGTTCATATAATACGATACTTCAGTTTTAATACTTTAGTTAAACGAATTGATATGAAGAAATTATGAATGGAGCTGATGCGCCTTTTAAAACTTGATAGGGTGTGTTGTTCAATTTAAAAGAATTATATATATATATACAGTGAACTCGCGATAATGTGAACTAATAAAAACCAAGGTAGTTCACATTATCGAATTTGTTCACATTTTCGATTGTAAAAATTTGTGGTGTTATATTGTTTTTTGGTTACAAAATATTGAAGCTCTTGGAATTTTTAACATAAAATGTAATTTATTGCAAACTTAACGATTTCTTAAATTTTAAGTTCACGTTTTATATTAAATTTTTGGAGCCACCATTAGCTGGCATTGAAGTCGTGTTCATTTTTATTAAAATTAGAATGAAGCTGTTTCGCTTTTTCTTTCAGCATCAATCTACTTATTGGAAGGTTTTTACTTCTCATGTTAAGAAACCACTTGTATAGAGATTTATCCATCATTGGAAGCTCTGAAATACGTAGGTTTACGTTTCACTGGTCTATAATACTTATTTTTAACACACTTATAATTTTTATTATTCTTATTGTGCATCGAACAAATGGTATATTTCCCAACATTATATTTAACACTGTAATACTTGATCCTTTTTCCAAAAATTTAAAGCATTTCATATTTCTCACTAATGGTTAAAAACTTTGTTATTCTTAGACATCTTTGTAAATACACAGGAATGTAAATACACAGGTTTCTATGCGTGACGAAACACAACAAACCTCAAAGTGTGCAAGTACAATAGTTTACAGTTTTTTATTCAATCGGGGGATTTCCAAAATTAGAAAACAAACAAAAATTGCAAAAATTTTTGTTCACTATTTAGAGCCATTAAACTTTGTTCACTATTTAGAGCGTCCATATAAAAAAATAGGTGTTCACATTACTGGATAGTTCATTATATTGGAAGTTCACATTACCGAGAGGTCACTGTACATATATGTACTCTTACATATGTATGTGCACACATATATGCATATTTATATAATTAAGTATGTACGAAAGCAGATTTCTTAATTAGCTGACTGTCAACCAAAAAAAAAAAAAACTTGCCACTAGTCTATTGACTTTTAAATCTTCAGTTGGTGTCTGTTAATTTAAGATCTATTCAGTTCCTTCTACATACAAACATACATAAGTATGTATGTATATACTTATGTACATGTTATATATAATATGTATCTAGGTATCTAGCGCTTTAAAACAATGGCTACTTAACTCTTTCACATGTTCGTTCATACTATAGTTTAGTTATCCTTTACTTAGTGACACTCTATATACAGTACATTCATACATACATACATATGTATGTATGCATGTAAATGTTGTGTTTGACTAACATACCGTCAATATCAGCTGACCACTTAAATGGAGGTTTTCACAGGTATTTTTAAATTATTTATTATTTATTTAGCACGCAAAGTGTGAGTCTCTTCTGTTGCCGCTTACTTAGAAGTTTATACAAAGACTAACTGTGGAGCTAAAAAGCATTCAAACAAAGTCTCCAACCACAATTTGTTTTATACAATTGCTCATACTTTATACATATATATATGCTTGCATACATGCGGTATATTTGTATTTATGTACAGATAACTCCCGGTATTACGAAAGACTACAATTCTTTATAACATATAATTTGGTATGTCTATTTATAAAAATGAGAACACCACTACCCACTTTACGAGTACCTCCACGTTTTGCTGCAAAATTCCAAAACATTACCAAAGTATTGCGTGTTGAATTTTTTCACACAACGTCATAAGCTTTGGAAGTAATTTTTCACGCCGGACTTTTTCCCTATTTTTATTTTATCTATTAGAATATTATATAATACGTTGGAGGCTCAATAATTGTGTGAATTTTCATTTGCCCCGCTTCTTAACTGAAAGGTCAACACTGCTGCTGTCCAGAGGCAACTATTTATTAGTTGACTCCTGTCAACATTTAAACAAACGCCATCACTTATAGACTATTTTTTGCGGAAAAACCATCATTGAAACCCAGGGGAAGCTTGATAAATACTATAGGATTTTTTGGCGATACAAGTACGGAACATGACGAAAGTTCTGGAAATAATTAGAAAAAAAATCAGTATATGTTGTTGGCCGAGCGAAGATTGAAACTGCGAGATATTGTAACATCCATATGCATATTACATGGAAATAATATCAATGGCTTTCATTTTGAATGATCACTTGGGTATGAGGAAGCTTTACGTAAAACGAGTGCCGTGTTTGCTCACAATCGACCGCAAAACGCAATCGCATGATAACTTCGCAACTGCTTGGGGTTGTTCAACCGCATTATGGATGCGTTTTGGTGCCATTTTGGTAATCATCAATGAAATGAGAATGCACCACAACATACCACAGACCAAACAGCAGTCAAAACAGTAGGTTTCTTGGAGTGAATCGGCGCCAAAGAAGGCCAGTCAATGGCGAATATGATGCCACTTATTGGGTCGATTTAATGACGATTTGAAAAAAATTTCTGGATTTAGCCAAGAATTTGCACTATTTTCTGAACTTAGCCCGTGACCATTTCTTGTTTACAAACCTGAAATAAATGTTCGGCGAAAAGAAATTTGAGTCACTCATTCAATCTTAGTTTGCAGAATTTATACGAAAGTAGAAAATCGTAAGTTAGGTTTTGTTTAAAAAAAATATATTCTTATTATGTTCTAATTAAAAAATCTGGCACGAAAGCTTCGGATGCTTCAAGTCAAGTGTATAGCGCTATATAGTGTTACTGTTCATATCTAGTTTGATATTTGTCAGCATATAAATTTATGAGTAAATATGTATAGTATCTTGATTGTGCCTCTGGGGCTTTTAAGTTTTGAAATTATTAAGGAAACATCAATATTTCCGCCTTATTATCGTTTACGTACACCCTTCTTTACTTTGCCTGTTAATATTGCTGACGAATCAGAAATATATTAAAACATAATATATATATATATATATATATATATATATATATATATATATATATATATATATATATATATATATATATATGTATTCTATAAGCGGGATTCGTTATACCGAACTCCGGCTGTATACACACATAAAGTTTTTAATAGTGTTTGAATTAAAAACTCAGCCCAAAAACAAAGAACTTAACATGTATCTCAAATCGTCATTTAGTTCGCTTTACTGCAGTCGTAGCTGCCACATGAAAGTGTAACATTTTTGAAAAAAAATCGTCAAAACCGTCAAGATCATTCATAGGAATCGTAATTAATAGCCATAAAAATATCAAATTGTTTCAACAATACATTAATTTATTACTTAAGTAAAATATAACAACCCATTTTAGAGACTACCCAATAAAGTAGTAAATTGAAAAGAAATAAATTTATTTGGTATTTGGCTTTTATTGTCAAAAATATAATGAGTAATTCACAATAATTTTAATATATACAAATTAAGAGTTTTTCATTCTCACAAAATACCTTTGACAAAAATTCCTAGATAAATTTCATCAAGGTCTAAGAAATAACATTCATTTTTAAAATGTATACATAAAAGTTTCTCAATAATTTTTCCATATCACCACATAAATAATGTATTTCCATTTTGCTTTGAAACATTTTCCAACATTTTGCCTTGAATCATCTTGCTTATATTATTTGTAATTCCAATAAACGTACATACATGGTCTGTTCAAAAGAAAAGGGGAATTTATTTATTAGTTGTAGACATTTTACTAACTTCAAAGTAGTTTTGAAATTACTAAAAAAAACCGTCTAATTTTAACGCAAAATTGTTGATTCGTCCAAATTTTTATTTTGTGAACATCAATTGTAAAAATGACGATAAATCGTCCGAATGGCAATATATCGTCAAAGTCTGGCAGCCATACTAGCAGTTAGACTTATTTTTTTAGAAACTCACCACACATTTATTGCCATTGTTTTGCTGGCAAAAATTAATATTCATAAAATAATCTTAAAAGTTCATTTGCCAAGTATTCATTGGGCCGGTGTTGAATGAGTTCAAAATAAACGGGAAAGTAAGACAGTATCTCACAAACGTCACTTTACTTACAAATGTATTTCTGTCCTTGTCTTATTTTTAAAATATTCAGGAAAACAAAAAAAAATTATCATTGGGAGTACAAAAAATTATTCTTTCGAAAAAAGGAATTGCTGCAATTAAAACCTGTACCGAAAAAATAACAATGATTTTTGAATTTTTAAACAAATAAATTAGTGTGATATAGGTATATATATATATATATATATATATATATATATATATATATACATATATAAATATATATATATATATATATATATATATATATATATATATATATATATATATAATATATATATATATATATATATATATATATATATATATATATATACATATATAATATATATATATATATATATATATATATATATATATATATATATATATATATATATATATATATATATATATATACATATATATATATATATATATATATACATATATATATATATATATATATATATATATATATATATATATATATATATATATATAAAAGTATATATATATATATATATATATATATATATATATATATACATATATATATCTGTGTCGTTTTATCATAACATCTTAAGTCCTATCTTAATATATTAGACTTAAGATGTTATGATAAAACGACACAGATATATATATATATATATATATATATATATATATATATATATATATATATATATATATATATATATATATATATATATACTTATATATATATATATATATATATATATATATATATATATATATATATATATAAAGAAAATCGAGAGATTTTTGAGATTAAAGGACATTTTATCATCTCAAAAGTCCGTGCAACAAGGAGTTATGTATGTAGGTTATTTCAACTAGCTGTTTAAAGATATGTATGAATTCCGACGCTTTTGAATAATACCAACTTTGTTTGAATGATAGCGCTCAGTGTTACTATTTTCTTTTTAAATTCCGATGTCTAACTTTGAAGTGCTCTAACTTCCGAATAATTAATATCGCACTGTCTTATGTAGTATATAATACGCATAGAAGAGCATTATACATACATATAAATATACACCATACATGTATACATACATCATACACACGCATATATACATTAGTATATACATACATATGTACCTGACAATTTAATAGTATGTATTTTTGTATGAAAAAAATTAGAAATTACCTAAATGCAATACATCAACGTCTCTTTGGCCGCCTTCTTCAGGCAGATTAATATTACAATAACAAATCAAAATTAACTTTTACAATAAATTTAAAAAATTGAAAAAAAAACCAACCGAATTCACTTACCGGGTGGTGTTGTCTAATATGATGATCGTATGTCTAAAATTATTTATGTAAATAAATCAAAATACTTCAATATTAATTTTTAATTGTGGAGTAATAAAAAATATATAATGCAAAAAGTAACAAAATTGTTAAAAACAATAAACTTAAAAAGTGACGCATGAATTTAATACTCTAATTATTTTAATTTGTTGTTGAATTAAGGTCGCCCTTGAGGCGCATTAATAAGGTCAATGCAACAGGCCAGGTGATAGGTAAGATAATAATCCGTCAAGTTTTTTATTGGGAGTTTGACAATTGCGTTCTCTGCTTTGTTGCATAGACCCGTTGGGCCTTGGCCACCTTAATTGTCAAATTAAAGAAGTTATAATTTTTGCTTTTAGTGTAATAACACAACGTCTTCACGACCCATCGACTTGGATATGACATGTTCTTGCATGTTGCCAGTATACATATGTTGATGTTCACATTCAGCCATACGAGTATTATTTATTTTTGTATTGTGCATTAAATTTTTTTTATGTACTTACATATGTGTCGTTTTCGACTCTTATTTGCATATGTATGTGTGAATATGAATTCATGTACTTTTAACATACTTATGATATGGGAAGTACCCAAGGCATATTCATAAGGTATATGGAAGGCTAATTTAGCTACAACAAACACACTTTTAGCTTGTTTTTAAAGTGTAGTTTAGCATAAAAAAACACTCGGCTGAAATCAATATACCCCAAGTAAAATTAAATAAATATGTAAATAGATAAGTATGTATGTACATATCGAAATCGTAAAAGCCGTAATGGAAAAACAATTCAAAACCGGCTTTTTGATTGATTATGATGCACCGTATCAAAACACTTGTTGCAAAACCGACGATTTTATTAACAAAGTTCTAAAAGCCCTGAACTCAAACAGAAAACCAAAAGGTAACTTAAGCTCAACTTGTGGAATGTTGAACATATTTGGATTACTTTTATTTCAGGAAGTTTTTGCAAATCATGTGAACATTTTTAAATGAAAATTTGGCAAATGTTGGAATCAAATGAATTATCTTATCCTTTTTCGCTGAGTGATTAAATTAAATAGCATAATTCTTAATTAGTATAACCATTGTCACCTAAAAACAGGCGTAAAGGATGTAATGCACATGGGCACTGAAGAGGATGTAGTGACCTCTGTTGAGCGTGGATGCGTTCTGATGTATATGTTGGCGTCTTTAGAGCATTGCCCTAAGATTAATTCTGTCTTAAGGAAAACACATTATAAACCCTAACCCGCTAATCTACGTAGACTAATAAAAATCCTCAGTTAATAAATAACTATAAAATAATATATAATCTTGTTTAATCTTTCTATAAATTATTTTCTGAAAAAATTTCTGGAAAAATTTTATAAAAAAATTTTAGATATCATATTTAGATTTTCATTAAATCGATCTTCTTAGGAACTTGTCTATGGCCTCAGTCAGAAAAGGACAACCACAGAAGGAAATAACATGCAGAACATATGATCTTTAAGTTACAAGTTTAGTAAATATTTAGTTATTTTGACTATCGGTGGAAAAAAAAGTACTCGTAATTTTCCTATGGTTCTTAAAACTCGGGAATATCTGGGAATATCATAGTCTTATGCACATGGAAGATGAAAATTTAAATCCTTGCCTTTTCAAAGAGAAAAAATGGAACTTATTATTTTATAATAATCACAGGACTATTAGAAAAGAGCACGTATTCCTGTAAACGAGTAAAGGTTTTAAGATTAGATTGACAAATTGAACAAGAAAATGTTAAATTTCTTTTTAAATAAAAATCGCATAATACAGTGGAGGCTCATAAAAGTTAAGACGCGCAAAAGTTAAGAATACGGAAAAGTTAAGCAGCTTTCTGTCACCATACGGAACTCTAAAAAGTTAAGTGCTTCTTAACTTTTTTGAGTAATTTTTGTTTTTATTTAATTTTTCTATTTTTAACATCATTTTGAATTCTTATATGTATGTCGATTGTTGCATTAATATATGTAGTACTATATAAGTACATGGGTAGCATAAAAAAATTCAACACATATCCAATCGTCATTTACCGTTAAAAAATTCTTTACATTCGTACGTAATGTTTCATACTATTTTTGCATCAGTTATTAGTTTTCTTTTGATCGTAACAATGTCAGCAGCACGTAAGCAAAAAAGGTTATCAGTTGCCGAAAAATGCAAGATTTTAAAAAAATTAGATGAAGGCGTTTTGACTAATCGATTGGCCATGGATTTTCATGATTCTGAATCTTCAATTTCTAAAATTAAAAGACACAAAGCAAACATTTATGCTGCAGTGTCAGGTACATGTGACGAAATTGAGAGAAAGACTTTACATAAGGCAGAATTCGTAGATTTGGAGAAGCAGCTGTACAAATGGTTCTTATATCAACGTGAAAGAAACTGTCCACTAAGTGGTCCTATTTTAAAAGCTAAAAATTAATACATTTGCATACATACATATATACATGTGTATTAAATACATATTAATAATATATATACAATGTATAAATACATGTATAAACACATGCATTTTTCATATCACGGAAAAGTTAAGAATTCGGAAAAGTTAAGCACCCTCAAAACAAACTACTTAACTTTTTCGAGCCTCTACTGTATTTCCAAATCATGAACCTTTTGTATTTATTCGTAATTCATGCTTATTACATATATAAATTTATACAAGCCAATATAAATTTTGGCTTTTGCTTATTCGACCTTTCTCTTAAATAATTTGCTAAAAAATGCCCTGAAGAAGGCACCCAGAAGGTGTAAAAATATTGAAGGCACCCAAATTTGGCACCAATATTGAGGGCACCCAATCAAAAGTGGAATATTCTTTTATATACTTTTCTAACGAATCAGATGAGTGTTATTCTTAGGAAGATGACAAATGCGTAGTTATTGGAAGCAATGGAAAAACAGTTATTTAAAACTATTTCTATCGTTTTGCTTGCAAATCGACGGTTGCAAGCAAAAAGATTTATAATTCATTCAAATGAATTATTCATTAGCAAATTGCCTTTTAAATATGTAGGATCGATATACATATAAACAGCAGGAAGCAATTAAATACAATTATACGAAATGTTAAAAGTACGCACTTGCCACCAAAACGGAGATACTCGTAGTTATTGACTACAACAAAAATTATTAATGAAACATAAATGTATGTAGTTACATTTCGGGAAATCTTAAAGACATAAAATAATACAACTCTTTTCTATTTCATATGAAAATGTAAAACGCTGTAAAAGTGCTGTTTCCCAACCTAGACAGCAGTTCGTCCCGAAAATGTTTACAGGCATCCCCCAAATGTTCATATAAACTTGGATTCTAAAATGCATTTTGTGTGCATCTTAGGAAAGAGAAGAGGTATGTCCGAGTATATAAATTTTATTTTAAAAAAATATATCTTTTCGTTTGATTTTCGCTACTAAATTGAATAAAGAGAATGAAACACAGTGTTTAACTAAACTATGACATTTATTAAAAAATACTCTCTAAAAAATCAATTACAAATTTACCAATATAATTTTTACTTAAAATAAACTACTCTTAATTCTAAACATACAAGAGATTTTTTCTTCAGTTTCATATTTGTTTTTCTTGTTTTAAATTTTTATAAATTTATTTTCTGTTATTTTTGTGTTGAGATGTATACAAAACTGGTGGTGTTTGAAAAACGAAAAACTTGTTGATTTTGTACGCAATCGCAAATGAAACCACGACGACATTAAGTTGTAAAATAAAATTGTAAAAATTAAGTTGACAGTAGAAAAATAAATTGAATTTAGCTCCCTATGATTTTGTTTTGCGACAATTAAATGAATCGTTTTTATTGGCTTTAATGGTTGTCTTAACGTCGATTCGTTTTGCTACAATTTGAATAATTTTTGCTAATATTATTATAATTGTTTTAATTACAATTTAAAATTGTTTTCCATTGTTTGTTCTATTTTGCTTTAGTGTTTGAATATATTTGGTGTAGAGTGTAATTTTAAGCGTATTTCTTTTTGTTTTTGTTTTTTACTCTGAGCTATGGTGGTAGTTGTGTTGTGTACATGTACGTACATACATACCATATATAGTACAAGTATAAATACGAATATACAAAATACATTTGTAACAATGACATCAACGACACGCAAAAATACATTGACGATGACGACAAACAACAAATTACAACAACGACGATGACGACACTACTTTACTTACAACTACAATTACATATTCATTCATACATACATACTTATGTGCGTTTGTGTTTATTTATTTACTCACACATACAAGTTTGTATTAAATATTTACTACTTACACATGTACATAGATTATTTAAACTTATTTAATTTTCTTTTTATCCTTAAGCCTATTACTGCAAATTATGGTCTGTGGAAAGACAAATTAAGTCAAATGAAATTTTCATCTCTATTGTGCCATCCCTATTGCAATTGTTAGAAACGGGTGTGCGAGTATTTGAAAAATTCGCTTGCGCCGGTGGCCATTTGAAGCAATGAAACCAAACTTGTAGGAAAGTGGAAAATGGCAGAATGTTTCAAGGGAATAATAAAACTGGTGAAATTAATCGAACATTAAAAATTGTTTCTAATGTCAATAATAAACTCGACTAATTAATTCAGTACCTTCGGAGGGTGAAAATAATTGACGAGTCTTTAGTTTTGATCATTGTTTTCTCCATCATTCATATTTCAAACAATTGTAATTTTATCTTGGAACAGGGAAAAATGGCAAAATCACTTTCACATAATTTTTGTGACATAAATCAAAGACAATTTAATTAGCTTTTAATTTTCGCAAAATTTAGTCATCAAGGTTGCTTAAGTGATCTTAAATGGCAAACGCATGCGATTCTAATAAATTTTGCACAGCTTTACAACTATTTTTAAAGAGACGTTTGTTTCAAATAAAATTTTATTTTCAGTCAATATTTTTACTGTCTCGAATAACTTTTTATTAAATTTTATTTGGAACACAACCACTGGTGCCAAATTTAAAAATTCAAACATTTCCTTAATTTTTAACTCATAAATCCATAAATTGTTTGATTTTCTTTTTAAATTTAATAAAAATTTTATTTAATGAAACAATTTATTGGAAAAATCACTTTTTCCAAACAAATTACTACAAATTGTTTCATTTAAGTATAAAGTCTGTGTGGGACTTACATGTATTAAATAAAAATTCATTTTTTCTGACTTACAATCACGTAAAAATGACTTCATAGAATTAATACGAATATATGATGCTGTCTTTTACAAAAAGCACTTTTAAAATTTTACGACATCAAAGTAACGTTCCTTACGCTTATTTTCTATTTTTAATTCTGATTTAGTAACAAATTACAAAAACCATACATCTATCTACGATTTTTTGTTGTTGGGGTCTAAAAAAGCTATTGGTATAGATTTTTTTAGTTTAAAACTTCGGATGCGCAAACATTTTTAATATACGAGTAATGTTTAAGTAAATGAAGAAAAAATATGTATGTACATTGTACATATATACGAGTATATGTGTACATACATACATACATTTTAATTATGTACATCCACAATGTGTCATAATAATAGGCATCGAAATAGAATTCCTTCGTAAACTTCCAATATTATTAAAATACAATGCATAATTCTTATGGCCACCACCATGACTTTAACATTTTGAGTTTCCAATATTTGTTTGTGTGGTAATCACTCGTATTGCGAAATCCTTGGAATATGGTTTTCTTTCTCGCAATCGAAGCGAAATTTACTTCTTATTCGTGATACATTCAACACAAGCTCATGTGGAGGGCATTAGGATATTTTTCTTCCTAAATAAATAACTATCCTGGTACAGATAAAGCAGTATTTATAGAAAACTGAGTATCACAATACAGTGGGACAATAGATACGTGTACGTGTATGTAGACTTTCGAAACAAGACATACGATAGACATGTAATAATTTGTGGTTATTAACAATGGACTGAGGCATTTCGGTACGTTATTGTGTTTGGGACTGCGTCCTTGCATATAAAGTTCATTTGAAATTTATTTGTAATGTGAACAGATTAAATATTTTTTTGCTAAAACAGATTGTGGTCAAACGAAAAATATGTCTATATTATTGTAGTTTCCTTTGTGCTTTCAAGTGATTTGTCATTAGAAATTTTTTACTTTTTTCTGCTACTTTTAACGGCTTTGGGCCAAAATTGTTTCCACATGTTTTTTTTGCCGGTAACCCCTAAAAGCTCTTATATTACATGCTGCCGAATCCCTGAAAGAACAGGGCAACGGGAGTGGATATAAGAATCGGAAGGAAAGATCAGGTTACACTGTTCGCCCGGGAATGAGAAGCTACAAATACCTCAGGCTGTAAGGGACCTAAAACTGGAAGAATAGAGTTCTCTCAATTAATATTATTGGTTGTTCTTAAATTACGGTCGATCAGATATATATCTGGTACAGCGGGAAGCAGTAGCCCCTAGGACTTGCACTAGTCTAGTTATTGGTGAGGACGTGTCGAGAATCACGTGGTGGATGTAGCTCAAACCCAAATCGCTGGAAGATGCTTGCTGTTTAAAGACGGGGCGTTTGGGTCAATGCTAGTGGCTGGCTTTCGAGGTAGATGATGTTGCTAAACAACAGAAGCGCTGGAGGTAAGATAGTTTTAGTTCCTTAGCAAGGGGCTTGTGCATGGTCTGTGATTCTGATTGTTATATACAAAAACAATTGCCATCTGCATGCGGAGTGGCAACCAGATTTGGAGGCGATGCTAGAAACGTTCAGTTCACGGAGTGTTAAGAGCATCGTGGAGTTGGTCCGGAAGGCAGTTAATCCACGTTAATATTAGATACATCTGCTGTGACGTGCAGTTTGGAATTAAATTTGTATTTCTCCTTGTTGATCATTATTAATCCCTTGTTAACTGAAAGACGTTCCAAGCAAACTTTACGCGTTGAGTAAATTGTTTGTTGTGTTGGTTTGTATAGAAACATTCTAAGCCTACTATGATTATGTATTTGTTGTCATTCATATGCAATATTGAATTCTCATATTGTATTTGATTTATGTGGCATAAACATCAGAGGTTGAATGTTTTCAAACTGCTTAAACTTCACGGACGATTTGGTTTTAGCAACCAATGTAATGTCGGTATATGAAGAGCTAAAGCCACAGCAAATTTTTGATTTTTTCTATGCATTTTGCAAAAGCTGTAATTGTTTCTAACTATTAGTTGGGGAGAATATCCCAAATAATGAATTTCAATATTAAGTAATTTAATCTACTAATCTATACTAAAACAACAGAACAGAATGCCTTTTCCACGTGAAATATAATATATTAAGTCTTAGACTAGGACACCTGATGAATACTTTTTGGTGTACTATATTCTTATGAATATAGTACATAATAGGGCAATCTTGTGTCTGATTGCAATTGCCGACTGTAAACGGTTACGAATTGTAACTTGAAGGAAATTTCCAAGTATGAAATGAAATTAAATGCCGACTTGTATCCCACAAGAAATAATAAATGTATGTACTGATGTTTTGTCCAATATTTATTATTATTTTAGTTTCTTCCCTAGATAAACTTATTAAATATTTGGTAGGATGCCTTTGATATTTCTTGTAAGTTAAAGAATTCTATGTTCATTGTTCCTTACGTGCCCATATGCACATTGCGAAGTCATCATAATACGCGTTTGTTTTATTCGCTCCTCTTCAAGGGATTTAATTAAAAATAAGAACATATAAACACGGTCAATTTGGCATTAAGCTGTCAGTTGCATTTTGGCAAAATGTGACCGTCGTTACGTTAAAACGCAAGTTATTTTTCGCTTTCAATTAATACAATGAATACAATGCATTTGTATTTTCATCCAATGAACACATTTAATAAAGGCAGGCTTTTAGTTGTATGTATTAATAATTTTTCATTTTGTTTTCAAATGAAATAATTATAGGCGTGGTTGGTAATTGATACGAGTACTTTTGTTAACAATTTACAATATAAAATATTTTCTTATTTTAATCTCATTACGGGAATGATTCCATAATGACGTTTGTGTGCACGATTATGTAAGTTCGTATGTTTGGTCCCTACGCCCAAAAACTGATCTTGATTGATTTTATTTATTAAAATTAAGAAGTAGCGGTAATTAAATAATTACATATTTTTGTTGCCATTCATTTAAATATATAAAACGGTGATTGTCGGAGTATTTGTTTGCGCATCCTTCCCGTTCATCTAATAATTTAAACTTATTGTTTAACTTTTATACGTGTTTCTTATGATTTGTAATATTTATTGTAATCAATTCTTCTCCGTGTGATCTTTCTCGACTTAATTTATTTATTTCTTATTTGTTGTATATATTATGGTGAAAACATACAAAATTTTTTATTTCTATTTTGTCTACTTTTATTTTGTTTTATTTTTTTCACAATCATACGTATTTAAGAAACGATTTTATTTTATTTTTTTTTTTTTTTTTTTTGTTTTGATAATAATCCTACTTTATTATTTTTGAATTTTTCTCTTCGATTAAGCCAAAATTTAATGCTCTATTAACAGACATTTACTTTCATCTATATGTACTTATTTTTTATTTAATTTTTTTATTTAACGTCCTGACGACAATTGCTTAAGTCTTTTTTAGTCTACAGAAAATGCTTGTATATACAATGATTTCTTTTTCGTTACATTTAAATACATATTTGTACAAATAAAAATGTATTGTTTTTTATTTCTCTAATGTTAAATAAAACCGAATTGTGTCATGTTCGTATTAAAAATGTGTTGTGTAAATATTTGAGGTGTATTTTAATATTTCAAATAATGATACTTCCAATTCTACATTAAATCTTATTATTACTTCCCACATTTATCTCTTTTTACCCCACATTATTGCTAGTGAAGAGATAATTTTTCTTTTTTTATTGATTTTATAGATACATCGAGCCTGAGCCGCCAAAAAGACGTAAGTGCCACAAACAAAATTTTGTAAGAGAAGGATTTTATCAATTACCTTTGCTTTAGTCTATTGCACAGCTCTAAAATTATTTTTATTGTGAATTTGAAACGCTTTTTTTATAGTAATTTGATTTATTTGTTGTAAATTTTCGAAGAAACGAAAATCGAAAAAGTGATCTTATGTCTTTTTGTTGGCAAAGGTTCGATATTATTGAAACCTGTAAGTTGTAAAATATTTTGAGAAACATGGAAAGTTGCATGATTGTTTGGTAATAAAAAAAATATATGCATATGAATACTCAAATGTTTTTTTAAACAGAGAAAGTTTCTGAGCTTTCGTTAACATACTCGCAGGCGTAGATTCAACGTAAGCTTTAGTGGAAACAACATACTTTTTCCAACAAAAATTTCCATTTAAAATGTAGTACAAAGTTGTGTTTTTGGGGAAGGGGAGGGAAGATATATTAATTTTCTATTATTTTGTATTTAAAAGTAAATTCTAACGCAATTAAGTCCATAATTGAGCTCAATTTGCCAAATAGGAATGCAATTAATAAATTTTTAGTAATTAGTACTTAATTGCACTATAAATTGAGTCGAATTCACAACGCAACTCATATCAAACCTGTTTACTGGAAAGAGTAACATATTTCAAAAACAGGCCTTTTGTACGAAAAGTTGCTGAAATATATTCCCTCTTATTATGATTATCGCGTCGACGTCACATCAAGTCAACAGTTAAAAAAGACAGCAGTTCTGAACTCGTTGTAAGCAATAATTAAATAATATTGGTGGCCAATTGTAATTTTATAAGCCATAATAGTAGTAATATACTAATCAATAGTATTTAATAGTTCTCGATAACGATCCCACAATTGCCAATATATTGATGTCGACTTGGTGTGACGTCGACGTCGACAATCATAATAAGTGCAATTGTCTTAGACAATAAAAATAGATTATTTTTTTATTAAAATATTAAGACAAACACTAAAGTCGATAGCACAATTAAAGATTTAATTGCTTCAATTAAGGTACATGTCTGAACATATTATGAGAGGCTTAAGCTGAATCTGCGAGTCGATGATATATAAAATTAAAATTGTTCAATATATGTATGATTGGAAAATATCAATTAAATAAAAAAACAATCTAGAACCATATTGGAATTTGCAGAGAAACAAATTCCGATAACAAATTACAAATTTGAGGAAAATCAATTTGTCAATTTGGAAATGTGATTGGTGATGATATTGTTAATAAAGATAAAGTTTAAGCTTTCGTGATCGTGACTAATATATTTGTTTACACCGACGTAAATTGCAGTCAACAATAAGAAACAAGATCATTTGTGAATAACTTTGTTTGGTAGTGAGCATTTATGACAGAGCGTAAGAGGGTACCCTCGATACTTTTGTTGATATATGTATCAGCACATTTTGTTTACTTGTCACTACTTTTTTTCTTAAGCTTGATATTCAGTATTTTTTTATTTTTATTTTAAATAAAATATTTAGACAATGTAGTATATAAATAAACGAGCAACCTTTTATTGAAAATTTTCGGAAATAATAGAGGGCAGTGAAACACTCTTCTTTTTTAAACCCACAAAAATAAAATGTTGGGGATTTCGTGCTCAATTAAACGTATTTCCTTCGAAAGTTGTTTGATCGTCTGTTTACTACACGCATATTTGAAAGATGAATGCATTCAAATTCAATTGTTACTCGAATCTCTTTAAGATAATCGCTTGATAGTGTTTTTTATGGGGGCCCACTAAATACAATTTTAATTTGATCACCACTTGTAGTGTAATTTTGTTTTTGGCAGTAGATTAAAACTGATTAAATGAACTTGTGAGTGGGTGTTACATTTGCAAGACACAAACATTTTGTTTTTTATTTTTTATTTTTGGTAGCACTTTAAGGTTTCTGCCAGCAGAATTAGTGACTTATTTCAAATTTGTATAAGAAAATATACGTAAATAACGAAATGGGGCATCTATCTACAATGAATTATTGTTACTTATATTACCATGTACTCTACTAACTCACTCTTACTTGCACACAAAATGTTACAACTACACATGCATTCACACATACATACACTTACAAAGAATTTGTTCTCTATGTTTTGAAACTAGTAGTAGCATTCGTTATTCGTTTTTTTCCATAATTATTCGTATTTGTTATGTTATTTATGTTTTTTATTTAAATCTTCTCTAACAACAAATTTAAAAAAATAACGACATTACTCTGTTTTTTGTTTTTGTTTTTGTTTTAAATTTCCTTTTGCATGAAACTATTCTAAAAACATACATAGATTTCTAGTCAAAACAATGGTTTTGAGAATATTTTCTTAATAAATTGCTATAAAATTATCAATATTTATTATTATTAATCGGTTTCTCTGTTTTCTCAATATATTAAAGGTATTAGAGGTTCTTTGTTTATTTGAATTCTGTTTGAATTTGTATTTTACATCACTCTACTCACTCACTTTTCTTCTATTTGCTTTATTTTTATTAATGACTGCTGTAATACAAGTAGATGGAGTTAGAAAAACGAGCCTCTTGAGTTTTGTTAAAATAAATTCTTTTAAATTAAATACCCGTATATAATTATCATTAGTGTTTTATATATTGAGGTTCATGTCAAAATGAAAAATTGATGACCATTAATGATGACTTTAACTCTTATCAATTCATTAAATTTAATTCGAACAAACAACTATTACAACTATTGTCTGCAGTTGTTACATTTTTGTATACTTTTACGACTCAAATCTAGTATTTATCTAGTATTTTTCTTGTGTGTGTGTGTGTGTGTGTGCTTTTTATCAAATAGAGTTGGCTCAAAAGGCTGGCAAAAGACGTTTTAAGAACGCTTCTCTATTTAGGGTGGGGTAGATTTTTTGGCATTTGAAATAAAAATAACCTGACTTAAAATATGAAATCGCCACAATCCATCGCGTAATCAAAATCTTCACCTCCTAGATCTTCTACGGTAGAAGAATGAAAATCGAATCCTCCAATGTCGGTGTGATATATGGCACCGCTACAAGAGGTGTCAATTAGATTTGTGCAGTGCGTGGTTGGCAGTGCGTGCAAGGTGAACGTGTCTTCGCATTGGGACCAGGTCAGTCCTGTGAAACGTCAAACTCATTATAAATAATTTATTTTGTTTGGCATAAATAATGTTAGAAATCGCTCACCTCCACTCCATACTCCATTGGGTAGTGTGGCCCAGCCCCAGCCATGGCCCCAGGGCAATGCACATGCCAGTGAAGCCTTTGAATCTGGATTTTTACTTAAAATGGCAACGGCAGCATCACTCTTTACCAGGGGATTCTGATTGTAAAAAGCCCTTTGAGTTGCCAAAGTTGAATGTGACTTACTGCTAGATTTCGCCAATGATTTCCTTTGCTTGACTTCCGTTGTTGTTGCAGCTAAAAGATGCCATAAAAACATTTGTTAACTTCTAAGTAAGACTTCCACCATAAACAAACTTTATCGGCAAAGTTTTTAGCTGAGTAACTCCCAATGTTAAAATAAAATCATTTAACTTTTTTGCTTCGAACCTTTAAAAACTAAAAGTTACGCACCAAACGATTACAAATCGTTGCTTATAGTGCGTATGGTTTTTTATGTCATATTTCCTATTAGAACTTGTGCTGCGCCAATTTTTAAATTAAGAAAAAATTCAAATGTAAACTTTAAGAACGCACTTACGTCTTATGCGCACCAATGGTCTGCGTAAAACATTCATCAAATGGGGCTTGTCCACAACAAGTTCTATTTGTGGAGGAGGCGGCAACTGGACACATACGGTGAAGAAATTCAATTATGAACATAAAGAGAGAAAACAATATTAGTAACGTTTTCATTTCTATTTAAATTTAAATAATGCTTTTCTCAGTGCAAAGAAATTTCACATACTTACGGTCTTTGTAATGGCATCGATCCATTCGCTAAAAGTATAAGAGAATTAATATAAATAATGTACAGAAGGCTAACAAGTCACAAGCAAATCTATAACTCTAATATGCACTTCGGCGGCCTGAAATAACTTTCCAAATTAATATGAAATAAATGGACATTATTTCATATACAAATTTTAAATCTTAATATAAAATAAGGCCCCAGCAAAATTAAATAACAACCCGTTACTAGGGACATACCATATATACATACATATATATATATATATATATATATATATATATATATATATATATATATATATATATATATATATATATATATATATATATATATATATATATATATATATAAGCTCACAGGCAGCAAATATAAGGTCTGTTCGTTTACTTTCCCAGTAAAAGTTGTAACTCTCTTAAAAGTATAAAAAAGTAAATTAACGCACGTTGTACGGATTGATTCTACTATTTTCAACATCGTTTTCGTGTATTTTTGTTCATAAATTTTAGAAAAATAATATCTTCCGTCGCAAGCCCTCTTTTTGCATTTGGAATTCCACAAAGAAGTATGTACCATTTTCAATGAAGCATCCACTGTATTAACTGCATTAATTCGAACATGTTGGCAGAAACAGGGCATTGTCTACGATATTGGACAGATACTGTTTCCTTGTATTTAAAAATAGTTTATTTTCACCAAAAATATATTTACTTGTGCTCTTGACTTATACTAATGATTTCTTTAAATGTTATAAAATTTTTTTTATAAAGTTACATATATTTTATAAACCGAAACAACTGGTCAAATAATTCTTGCAAGTAAAAATTTGACTAGTAACATTTTTTCTAAACTTTTTCTTACGCACTTTCATTAGTCTCGCGTTACATATTTCTCTAGTACGTGATCGCTTTCCAGCAACATTTAATAACGAAATTTGTAAAAACTTTTACAAAAGTAGTACTGCCATTTTGAACTCGGCTGAGTTTTTTAATTTGTACTGTGTTTTACGGTAATCCTAAATCACTTTGTCGTCGGCTGAAGGACGGAAGGAAGTAAAAGGAATTACCATGTCGTAATGTGGATAATGTATAAGATCAGGACGGAGACAAAACACTATTGACCAAAGACTGAAAATAGATTTTTCCCTGATCCTAGGCCAGTTTAGGCGTACAGGTCGCAAATGTACTCCTACAGTAGATGAGAAACGATCTCAATAAATTATCAATTTGGATCTACAAAAAGAGCGAGCAACTAGACTAGTGCAGTTTGGTAGGAGTTTCTTTGAAGAAAAAGTATTATTTTCAAAACCAAATTAATCTTTTTTATTTAATATAGATTATATTATTGGGAAGTGTTTGTAATCAGTGAAGTGAAGGAATCAGGAAAATTCAATCGTAAGACCAACATAACAACGTCATATTCGCGTAAATTATTAATACATTAGCTACAGACCAAAAAAGTTTTTATGTAATTAAAATTTGTTTTGTCCTGAACGTACCCAACTTCATCTTCAGATTTTGCCAACATCCAGTAAACTTTTGAACGTTTCCTTCGTGATCCTAATGCTATGAGCTGTGAGACACTACAGCCATCTGGTAGTGGTGGACGCCTTGGAATCTGTCCCGTCCAGTGGGCTATAGCTAACATTTCAGGTGCTTCTTTTACTAGGATTTTTCCAGCTGGCGAAGAACGTCCCGGTTCGGTAAACCACGCCATAGTTGAGTCATCATACAGGACGACCCATTCTTCAGCCCATCTGTTCCAAAGGAGTTGTTCTAAAATTAAAGAAAAAATAAAAATCCATATGCAAAACCAGGTACAAACAACAACTACTCATTATCTTTTCCAAAAACAACATTTACAGATTTCTTTCATTGCTGCGTGTCAGTATAAGACTTCGTAAATATGATTGAAGTTCTCTAGATGTCCTTAGGCTAGACTTGAAACTTAATTATAAATTTTATTTACTATCAAAGTATACCGTAGATATTAATATAAAACAATTCAAATTTTACTCAAATCGAATGACTGGTATCATATCTCAGTGAAATTCTATGGCAATTGAATTGATATTTATTTCATTCAATCCCACTGTACAGTGTACCATTATTTGGAATGGTTTGGAAAAGCGTTCTCATGTGATTGCAGATTGTTCCGCTTTTTTAACAAGTCAGTTGTAATGATAAAGTAGTTTTTATTTTTCAAGTTGTCCTCTTGAAGTGATTAAAGGGCTTTTATTGAGCTTAACTCAGCTTTTAGACAATATACGAATGTAAGTGTAAGTAAATTCTATTTCCAGAAAAACATTTAAGAATAACAAAGACAGATTAAAGTTTTCTTGATAAAATTCTTTGTGCAAAAATGAGGCTTAATTTTTTTAAATAAATGTTTCGTGAAACACTGATCCATTTTGTGGTCAGTAATCTATTTACGAAATTCGGTTTTGGGTTTTGGATTTCCATATGTATGCATATATGTTTGTTTATACATACATATATGTCTTGAAATCACATGTTATGATGATGTTATGATAGATTTTCTCTGTCCGAAATATTGACTATCAGGCAGTATCATGCCTCCACTTTAAGCTCGAACATTGAAATTTTGCCGAAAATCATTTTAATCAGCAAAATAAATAAAACTGCTCCTCCTGGGAATCGGAAAACCTGCACTGAGAATGGTGGCATCGTTGATCATTTTTTTAATGCTGGTAACATCATTTCAGTCAATGGGGGCCGCTACAGAACCATGATGATGGGCTTTTTATGGTCTGAAATCAAAGTTACGAATTTGGATAATCTTTGGTTTCAACAGGATGGCGCACCATGTCATCACAACTCATTAAATTTTTAAAAAGACAGTTGTATTTGGACCAGCCGGTATATGTATGCATATAAGTATATGCAGTGTTATAAATACATTATATTGTAGTGAAGCAGTCCAAAAGTCCAGAAATAATTTTATTACAAAAATACTAACAAAGACAACTCAAATTTTAATTAATTGAGAACCTAGTACGGACGGAGTTCTACCTGAATTTCATGTTTCATTAAGAACTGTGTGTAAAAAATAAATTACGGAAATTCAGGTTGATAAATTCCTCAAGAAATTGTACACCGAAAAATAGTCTTGCAGACATGTCTACAGAAATTTATTTCTGTACACAAAAATTTATTAGTTCTTAAATAAGAACAAGCACTAATTAATTATATTACACGGCTTAATAAATAAGAAATGTCAAAAATTCCGTAACCAAATAATTGTCTGCCCGAACTTTAATTATTGTTCCTGTTGATGAGAAAAATTCGTCTCCAATACTTATGACGTCCATATAAAAAATGGCATTAAATGTCGAAAATTCCATTGTGTTCCAGTAAAAGGGAATTTGCTTAAGAAACTTATTAATCTGAATTTCTGTAACTTTGTTACACTGGCAACGTGAAATTTAGGCCGAACTCCGTACTAGGCCTTATTCCCAACAATTTTTAAAGTTTCACAGAAGCCTTGCAAAACATATTTCCAAATGAAATTTGTTTCAAAAGCCCTTTGTTAATCCTTAATAAATATTATGAATGCGGAATTAGGTTAGGTTAGGTTAGGTTAGGTTGATTGGAGGGGTGTGGTAGCCCATGTCATACGACATACACTTAAGCCAGTGAAGGCTTGTTGTGCGCTCCCTTTTAATTATCAGACACAAACTGCCAGGGTTCTGCGGCAGGATTCGAACCTGGGACCTTCGCACTACGAGTCTAGTACACTACCTACTAGTCTACGAAGGTCATGCGGAATTAACTAAATGCAAATAATATTCTTCTCTTATACTCACTTTTATATCGCAACAAATATCCTCCTTTTATTTGTTTGCCAACATTACCTGAAAAAGTAAATGAAATGATTATACAATGCTTATAAAATGTTTTAATTAATTTTTTAATATAAATAAGGAAACATATTCAATTAAGCTTATTTTACATAATATAATAATAATTTCATTATAAATTAGGGCGGTCACTCTTTATAATAATCCGATCCATATTTCACTTAAGTTTTTATTATTAAAAAAAAACTTCTTGATTTAATTTTATGGAAAGTACTCTTGTCTGGTTTTTTAATTATAAACAAACGATATCAATACTTAGTTATTAGTTTTGAGGTCTCCAACTTGTTGCATAAGGATGCTAATGCTATAAGTGCTAAGAAAATCAGTTTAAGCACATGCAATTCAAGCTGTTCGCTACTTTCAATTGGATTTAATATTTTTTTATAAATGGTATTTGACAACTCGAACTAATTCAAATTGGGAAAACTGAAGTTGTAGTCAAACATTATAATCGTTAAGTCAACGATCCATATCATAAGTCGCCATTAAAATTTCTGAAGAAACATTTCAAAGTATACAAAATAGTTTTCAAAAGTTTGTCTCTCTTTTCGATACAAAGAAGAAAAAAGTAAAATTTTTGCAAAACATCCAGAAAATATTGGGATCTTATCAAAACAGTTTCATAATAGAAGAAATAAAAGCTTTAACTGAAAAGGAGCCATTAAAACGTTAAAAAGAGTACAATTTCAAAATATTCTCACCCAATTTTCATAAAGAACCATAATCCAAATATCCCAACATGAAGAGTGTAAAAATCGAAAGCTTTTAGGCTGAAGAAATTTTAGAAATATCAGAATGGACTCAAAAAACTTTTTAAATTAATAACGCACATTTATCGTTTGCTTTCAAATGATTAATTAAAAAATCATTGCGTACAGGAAGCTTAAGAATACCAAAACGTACTGCGATCTTTCCCCACTAGAACTTCAAAATGTCACGGTATATTTTTATCATGTGTATTTTATAACAATAATTTTATTTCATACAAGAAATTTTAGAGAAATGATGATTCAAAATTTATTTTTTTATTTATTTATTTATTTAGGTCTATAGATGTAAATCCTTACAGACTAAAAATATAATATATTGCAATTAAATTATGTATTTAAATGTAAAATAATTTTTCTTTTTACAACCTCATTGCTCTCAGATATATTTATAATATGATAATATTTATTGAAGTTTTCACATATACGGCGAAAGCAGTCATTGTTGGCATAAACAGATCTATAGTATTTTAAACTTATCAGCTGGAAGTTACGAGTAGGTCTAGTTGGAACGCAAAAGTTAATTTTACCAAGCAGGAACTCAGAATCAACATTTCCACGTATTAATCCAAGTAGAAATGAAATACTCAGCATTACTCGACGACTTTTCAATGTTGGCAACTTAATAAGACCCAGTCTATTGACATATGGTGGTAGCACGTAGGAACTCCATCCAAGGCCTCTTAAACAAAAGATCAAAAATTGCTTTTGGACTGATTCAATAGAGTTTATATGAATGTTATAGTAAGGATCCCATATAACTGATCCATACTCAAGAATAGGGCGAACTAAAGAAATATATAGCTGTTTCGTGATATATGGATCGGAAAACTCTTTGCACCACCGTTTCATAAATCCAAGAACGCCATTAGCTTTGTTTACAGTTAACGCAATGTGATCACGAAAATTGAGTCTGTGATCTAACAGAATACCAAGATCATTAATACTCTGAACTTTTTCCAGTGCAGCATCATTAACATAATAGGAGGAATCTAATTTGTTAATCCTGAAGAATGACATGTGTTTACATTTCTTAATATTTAAGTCCATCAAATTTATTTTACACCATTGAGAAAATTTATCAATATCAGACTGTAGTAAAAGTTGACCATTAGAGTCCTTAAGAGTCTTAAAAATTTTGACATCATCTGCATACATTAGTACATTAGAATGCAAAATAACGGAAGGCAGATCGTTTATAAATAAAGTGAACAGTAGAGGACCAAGATGACTTCCCTGGGGAACGCCAGAGGGAACCTCAATGTCTTTTGAAGTAACATTTCTGAACTTTACTTGTTGCCTTCTATTAGACAGATATGACCTCAGCCACTTTAGAGCAGACAACAGTGTTCGGTACCCCCTAATAATCACATGTTTATACGTGTATGCACACAACTACACTTATAAATGTGTTGCATACATATACATACTTATTTATCAATGCATAAAGCAATTTGCAGCAACTGCTAAAATAGTTGAACAATCAACTTATTCAAGGTAATTATATTTGCCGCAATTGCTTTTTAAAGTGATGCAAAAGCCACAAGAAGAAAATGCAACAAACAAGCCAAAAGATGACAAAGAAAATGAAATTACGTTAAAGAAGCAAAAAAAGCATATGCATACAAATATATGTACATACATATGTACTTATATATGTTTTTGCATTAACGAAAAAGAGATCAATACCATTGAAGAAAATTAACTAAGCAGCAAATCCTGTAAGATTGTAATGGATACGAGTAATTGACTTAAAGGCACATTGATAGAAGGACTTTTTCAACTGATAATAAATCAATATGAGTCAATTTTTTAATAAATATGTAGATTATTAATAGTGTTATGAATTTCTTGTTTGATTTTCTGTTTGTTTTAATAAATCAAAAAAAAAATATTTTTTTTGAAATATCCGGCAAAGAAGAATGAATTCAAATTGTTAAATATCCATAACTGATTATTATTTTAAGCCATACTTATTATAATTGTGCCGCTCAGCTCCGAGCTAGCGGAATTGAACGATTCAGTACACTGACCGAAATGAGCGCTCCTTGAAATTGTTGATTTTAGCTCAGTACTATGCAGTTTTAATTAGGTGCTGAGCGCTTTTCATATTTTCACTTCATCTTTTTCTTTCATTAGTGCCGCCACAACCAAAGCGAAAACTGTTTAAGGTGGTGACGATTTCACGCCATTGGTGATTTCCTGCTGTTAGTATTATTTTCCTTAATAAATTTGTTTATTTGAGAGAAACATTTTGTGAATAAAGATCAAAATCATTTAGAATTAATTTATGTCAGTTGGATACTGTCTAGTATTTATTTTAATTTTGATAATTCTTTCTAGTCCATTCTTATTTCTCTGTTGTTTTTCAAATTTGTATAGTATTCAAAGGCTCAATGAGTAAAATCTTAAATTAAATAACTTTTTAACAAATTTCAAACCACTAAATTTCTTTTCATTGTTCTGTTTATATTTTTTAAATCAAATTTGGAAAGGGTGTCACCTAAACGAGATTAAAAAAGCAGCCTTATACATAACCACAGATCTGCGCTTGTGTATACATATGAGTAATTGACTTCTGCGTTGCGCATACGCCACCAACATCTGAAAGATTGAAGGAAGACGTAAAATTGGTAGGAATATTCGTCAGCGGACTGGCATAAGAAATGGAGGACAATTACTAACAGCCGCACGTTATGGAAGTATATTTGCCTAAATTGTTAGAAACTTACAATAGGCCTCTGCCAAAGTGATTAGAATTTTAAGGAACATAATGCACATGCAATTTGTCTACTAGGAGTGAATGAATAATTTTGTGGCATATGGGTATCTATCAAACCAAAAAGTTGAATTGTTCTACTACAATTCTTTCTTATGCGCGCAAACTCTGAATTGAAAATCAGAAAATATCGGTACGTTATTAAGAAAATGCAGCAAATAATTACCAACAATTAAATCAGGCAGAAGCTTTAAAAGTCTCTGATAGCTTAATTGAACGTTCGTTCATATTTTTTTAAGCAACACCCATAGCGAGAGGAACTCTCCACATGAAAGACCGCCACATGGAAGACCACCCCTGACTGACAGTTTCGAAATTCTCTATCTACATAAATACGTAAATTTTTAAAGGATAAAAATGAATTAATGTGACTCTGCTCTTTGTTTGCTTTGTCACAGTAACTGAGATCACAAAAATATGACCGACTACCACACCCCAACAAAATAATACACATGTTCAAGCATCCAACAAAGATATGCCAACACATACATACGGGTATGAAATGGTACGTGTGCTTGTCATGTATCTAAGCTTTTACACATACTTTATACTATTAATGTATGTATGCAAATACAAATATATACATGAGTACGTTATACTGTGCCATTAAACATTTTTATGAAGGAATACATTTACATGATGTACTTATTAAGGATTGAAAAAAATCGTAAAGTTGATGATTTCAGAACAAAACATATTTTACAAATTCAAATGTATGTACGAATATGCTCATATGTAGGGTACACTTCAATGAGCACACAATTGTGTATATACATAAATATGTACATACATCATGTAGTATATGAACTTGTTTGCAATTGTGTCATGTAAACCATGTACAGCCCTGCAACCTTCAAAAAGAAATTCATTTGTGTGTGGAATGCAGCAGACAGATTAAAAATGTCGCTGCATGAACAAATTTGAAGGTCTCAAATACATGTACGTGTACGTGGGTATATGTACATACATATGTATAAGAGTATATCTTATATATATTTACATGAGTGCACATCGGAACGAATTTTCGCATAAAATCCCTTTTTCTGAACATAATTATTTAGAATAAAAACTCATTTTGCAAATACTGGTAACTAATAGGGATTCTTATAAAAACTTCATTTAAGGATAAGATTATCTCAATGATCTTAGATGTCTTGATATTATAGTGAGACAATGTAAAGTTGACAGTCTGAAAGAAAACTGACCAGATAGGAGCGAAGGAATGGTAAATATGCATTTGAAATAAATATATTATTTTATGCGTCGCCACTAAAGTCTGTACCAAAAGAGTTGACAACTAATTGCAAAATTTCATTCCTTTCACACAAAAAAGTGGAATTGGTCAAGTTTTTACTCTCTCCATAAGTTTAAATCATTGGCAATAGTTCGCACTTGCAACACTTCTGGGCACATTATTGGCTTCTTCGAAAGAGATTTCTCGGAATGCTAATGGCACTCAAACTGATGCACCGTATAGCGATATTAAAAACATACACAACTGCACTCAGATGAACTCTTCTATTGATTTTTTAGTTTTTTCTTGCTCCTTTAAAAATTAAATGGTGGTACAAGAACGTCTTTGCACTTAAGCTAAAATGCAATATTGCATCACTAAATACAATACTGTATTCCGTCTTAGTTTAGAGACCACAGTAAGTCCTTACTGTTTTGCTTGCTACAAAACAATGATTAGTAACAAACGTAATGCGCCATAACAATATTTTGACTACTTAACTATCTATTCAGTAGCATGGAATAAGAGCCCAGTGGTACTTGAATTAGCAAGTTCATAACTTTCCGCTCCGTGTTTTTTGTTTCGTAGAAATACGCAGAAAAAAGATTATTGATTGTGATTATATATGTACGTCTCTCAGATGTGTCAATTACAAATGCCCAGCAGAACAAAGTGCGAAAACAATAAAGATTCGACTAAGTAAATATCGCGGGTTGAATGATAACACGATTCGAATTTAGTACACGAAATTTGGGAATGTCCAGTAAAAGGATTAAAATTCTAATTATGTATGTACTTACATATCAAAATCATCTTTCATAATCGGTATCAATAAAAAAAACACAATGGCATGTCATCATTATAAATTACAAAAAAAAACACAAACAAAACAAAATTTACTCTATGGATAAAGTGGTGACTTAACAGTGGGGTGAGGCAAATTTTAACCTCTCAAAACCATTCCAGTTAACGGTTTACAAGGAGATGAAAACATATGACACACTAATACAGGCATACACACCCTTCATAAACAAACATAAAAACGTTTTTTAAACAGCGTTGCCGTTTTAGTTATTTTTAACCAAAACTATTAGTCTAATGTTTTCCTCTAATGAGGAATCTTTGCATTATTTTTGCTATTCTTTCCGGATAAAATAAAAATATAAATGTCTTACGGCAAATCAGAGAAAATACTTGAAAAGTCTTAATCTAGTGGAAGTGAAGAAACGGAAATAATATAAAATATATTATATTTTTAATTGAGTTCGAAGATATTAAATAAAGACGTTTATTGAAGGTTATAAATTTCGAATTATTTAAATTAAAATAAAAAGGCGTAGCCTAGAAACATCGACGCTTTCTCTATTTTAATTACATTGTGTGGGTTGTGTCTTCGCTAATAGTGTTTTTGGCTTGTTGTATTTGCTTCCAACTTAAAATTTGCAGCCTAATAAAAAAATATAAGTAAATGACATTTCAATTATTACAACTTTGCTTTTGTTTTTTAATGAACAGTTATAAGCAAAAGTTTTTTTTAGTAAAAGTAATATATCAAATTCATCCTCAAAACAAGATTGTCAGTAATAATTACATTATTTATTCAAAGTTTTATTATTACATAATACATGATGTAAAGAGCATATTTTCCTGTTTGTTAGCCATGCTGATACTTCAAAGCAATTTCCATATAAACGTACTTGCACATAGGAATATTGATATATCTCATTTATCAAATTGTTTCCTATAGTTATATTTATTGTAAGAGCACAACTAATGTTGTTTCTGTATTTCATTACCCTATATGGCGATAGGTTGCAGTTTGTTCAAAGACATATACATATATTGTTTAATTTCATACTAATTTGAACATTTTCCTTACAAAAACTTACCCTCCTGGCAACACTGCTTACTATTCTGCCTTCTCATTAATCATACATGCTAAAGTACTAGGGTGGGTTTGTTCGTTTATTGTCGTTTGTTATGGCTTTTGTTTTTGTTTGTTTTTTTTTCTGTAGTTGATGTGTGTGTGTGCGTTTTCATTGAAAAATATTTCAGTGCCCGCCATTAAGGAAGTTTATTACATGTGAAAATGTTTTCAAATAGAATGAAAATGTTTTCCAATAGACAGATTAACAGAAAGGCAACAATAATAATTATTTTTTAAAATTTTATTTAATTAATTATGTATGTATGTATGTCGTTTGAGGCCAAAAAATTACAAATATCAGTATCCTAATGACGATCGTAATAAGTCATGTCCTGACTATGGTATATCACTACTATAACAAATTCGGGGGAAAACTTTTTAAGCTCACAAATGTTTATCCTCCCTAAAGCTGCTGCACAAGCTGTGTATGTGAATGTATAATGCTAGTTTAAATTATGGTTATACGCAATTTTTATTTTAAGTCTTTCGTCCATGATGTCTGTCCAGTTATGGAGCCTGTCTGATTATACGAACTGTGTTTTATGGGAGCTTTGAAACTGCTGGAAAAATGTCTACAAAAAATTAACGTTGAACTACGATTCTTTGTACTCGTAGTAAAGAAATTCGCAATGAGAACATTCAAATAATCGTCCCCTCTTGTATATAAAATTATAGTACAAGTTTGAAATCTTTATTTTTAGTTAATCAATGTGTGTATGTATACAAATGTATGTACATACATATGTCGATTATAAATTGATGAAAACCGACAAAGAATTTAATTCCTTTTAAAATACTTAAAAAAATAAAATGTTGATCATAAATCCGTATTCACCCAATGGCATCACGTCTTGTTAAAGAATTTGCACAAAAAACATTTTTATTTGAACTTTGCTGATATTATTCATTGATATACAATTGAAAATAGCTCGATTATAACAGGGAAAGACTTCTACGTTGTATGTTTTTATATATTACCTACCACAATACATACATACATACACACTTATAAATATTAGGTTTAGGATTATTGGTACTTCCGAACGCCCCACTAGCTTTTAATTTGAAAATACTTACCAGTTGTTTGCTGCTGCTGGTGGTGCAAGTTTACAGAGCATCGGGGTTTCACTTTCGAACACATGGAGAACATAATGACAGCTTTTGTTATTTCTGTTTACTTTTGCCCTTCTTATCAGCTTTGCACGTATCCTTATATATTATTTATTTTTTGTTCTTTTTTAATGTTGATTCGGAAAGGAACAGAAACAAGAAATATTATCATTATTAGAGCTCTACATAAATAACAACATGTAGACGCACATCTATGAACTTGAAGCTTCTAACAGTTACATGAGTAGACCTTCTGGCGTCTAACACAGAAGGGCTGCCATTGGGAGAAGGACTATTTATATAGGTTTCAAATTACAGGTCGCATAAAAGAAGTTCTTCTAGAAAATCATATATAATTAAGGTTTTTTGAAGGTGAACTTTTGGAAGTCTTCGGAATGAAGTTTTTAACTAAATTATCGTACAAAATTGAATTGTTTAAATATGTATTTCATATATGTACATGCATACATATACTTCTATACATACATATGTATATATACCTATATATTAACATGTGCATACTACATTTGCATTTGATAGAGTCTAAAGAAGCAAAGTGATGAGACCAAGGAAAGTCCTGCAAAATTAATTATTTTTAGTTATGCATACATACACACTCGTACATAAATGGTTGCCTGACTACTCAAGTTGACTTTTCTATTTCATTATATACTTACATACATAAAGATAATGGAAAATATTGAAAATGTATAAAACGAATAATTAATTGATTTAAAAAATGCAATCGCAATTTCTTGCTGAAAGATTGTATACGTTTAACATTTTCTTGGGTGACAATTTTGTTATTGTTCGAATAGCTTTCAAAAATTGTCTACTGACAAAGTTTGTCCTTCTTTAGAACAAAAGAAACGATTATTCCTTTGTATGTTCGTATGTATTGTATATATTTTCCCATACATGCATGATACTCAATGGTGGCAGTGATGGTGATTAGAATGTTATTGACAGTGGGATAAGCCCGTTCTGGATTAATCTGCTTCTTAGACTTTTGTTCCATTTAATATGTTTTGAATCGAAAAAAAAGAAATATCCTTATAGAGGATGTCCTTCTATTTAGATTTTCTTATTTCTTTTATTTTTAAGAGATGTAGATAGAGGGAGAGAGAGAGGTGTGTTTACTGTCTAATTCATATCATATTCGTTTATCTACGAATATAAATATGTATTTGTGTATACATTCACAATACGTACGTATGGTTATGTATGTGTATACCATACATGTATATTTATATATAATCATATAAATTTGTGTGACTTGCTGTGCAGAAGTGAAAATACGATCCTCCTCTACTCGTTTCCTGTTTTATCCTAATAATTTATTAATTAATTTCATTTAAAAAATATACATATATACGAGTGTGTACATTTAAAATATTTCTTTTTTCCTTTTAGTATGGTTTGTTTGAACTTAAAAGCTATTTTATTTCGTCTCACTTCACTTTCACACATCAATTGGGTTTCTTATTAAATTTGCAATATTTTTGCTTCTTAGTTTCTTACTCTTACACACACCTTAATTTAAGTAAACGGCCGAGATTCAACTGATGAATACTTTTAAAACGATTGTCTGACAAACCTCGCAAAAGATGCTTTCTACTCCTACCCGCAGCTGCTGAGCTGGTGACTTGAATGTTGGCAGAATAATGTAAAAAGCTTTATTTTTCAAACGGGGAAGCATCCCTTATTTGCGTTCCAAAGGATAACCTATACAATTTAATAATGAACAATTTCATAAATATTAGTGAGATGTGTTACTAGTTGCACTACCAAGGCGCTTAAAGAGTTTGTTCGACCTTCTCCATGCTTGCCATTTTTCTCGTATTCTTTTTCCATCACGATGCAAATTGTTAAAAGGCTGCAATTCAATATTCTCGTAATTATGAAATACATACATATTTTTTAAATTCATTATTCAAGAAATTTTCAAAAATAATTATATAAAAAATCTATTGCTTGTTTTAATGCTTTTCAAACATGATTCGGCTAAAGAGTATTGACGATTTGGTTAACGCCAATGAAATGCAGGCTCATATTCAGCTAAGACAGCAACAAAAATGAAAAGTTAAATGTATACATAAGTATGTGTATTTATATGAGTGTTATCTTTTCTAAGTTGCGTTGGACTTAGTTAAAATTCACAATTCATTATCGGGAGAGCATTTATGCGTAAAGGACGCATGGGTGTCCGACAAAGAGATTTCTTAAGAAGACGAGGACGCATACACTTTCGTATTCGTTGCGATTTTCAGTTTAATAAATATTTTATTAATTCAAAAGTTCGAGTAGCTATTCAATTAATTTGATTTTCGTTTTAGGGGAAGAAATGAGTTGTTAGTTTCTGTTTCTTTGTGTGTGACCCCTATCATGTACACATGGTAAATATTTTAAATCTTTAGTTCCAACTTGTTACTTCATTGGTTTAGAAGAAATAGCAAGTTTTAGTTTTCGTGGATATGACACAAATGTTATCATATGCGCTTTCTAATCCATCGTGATACCCAAGGCTGGATCCAGGATAAAATGAAGCGTAAGTGGTGCCGATAACATTGAAAGCGACAAAAGCTCTGATGCTCAATAAGTTCCCACACTTCGGAACATCGAACAGATATTTATTGCAAATTCCGATTTCGGACAGCTGAGGAATGCACTCAGAGTATCGTCAACAGCACTTCAATTCGAAACCCTGTCATATCATATAGGGGATGCATGTTAGAAAAAGTTTCTCACTACGATAAGGAGCAACTTCCTCCGAAGATACTTCGGATCTCTTGCACATACATGATCTGGTATAACGCTCATGTACTAAAATAATAGTAGCAGGGTCGTATACTTTTAAAAAAGTTTTATTACGACGTGGTTTCTCTACTCTGTTCTACTCTCTTAATTTTCTGCTGGAACGAGCTTGCAAATTCCGTTAATTCAGTGAAATTTCGTTGTTGTATTGTATTCTATTTATGTATGTATGCTGAGTTTTACAGATCAATAATAGTTACTTCGCATGAGAGCTATCTTGCCCTCGTTTCCATCCAGTCAGTTTCGTTGAACTACACACATTGCGTGCAAACTGATCCACACCAAGTTCGAAGACCGTCAATGTTATTGTCAGCCGGATATACGAGAAGTAAGTATTCGTTTGCATCAGGGGTATTATCCAGATTAAGAAGAAAATACGACAGCTGGAATATACCCTAAAGACTTTTCAAAATCGGTCCACAAATTACGGAAAATTTGTAAGAACATGTATTATGGCGATATTAATTCTTCGGCTATCGATTATCTATATATAGCCAGCAAACTACCATCCGACAAGATAAATTCTTTAGTTCTTTATCGGGTAAGAATGCGTATTACTAATTGTGAATATGTTTGATTTGTTGTCAATAACTCGGGAAAGAACATTGGTATCGTTTTTATTATACTCGGAATCCTTAGAAGTTGTCCTATAGCAAATTTTCCAAAAATTTGGAAGAGCTCATCAATATTTGGTGTTATTCTTGCCTTCCTACTTAAGTGATTTATGGATTTCAGATGTTTCGGCTGCTCAATCGCCTTCTTCTCTCGACGAAACGCAGGTATGAAAACAAATCATGGATATACTCCATCTCTACGTCTTTGGATCATACAATTGATCTTACAATACTTTCTAACTAATGTAAAAGGTTACGCCAAAATTCCAACGGAATTTGAAAGAAATGGTCCAAATAGCGAATCCTGAGGGGTGACTGCTGATTTACAGAGCTATAGGACTTTCTAGGTGACTGTCGCTCTTTCAACTTTCCGGGAGTTTATCCACTTTCACTCAGCGAATAGCTCTGAGAGCAATCGTAAGAGCTCAATATATTTGATATCCAGTCTCCGCTGGGACCTTTTATATACCAACATAAATTAAAGGTGTATATGTTTCTTAAAGGTGTGTGCATGTGTATGCGTGTGTACGAATATGTTAAAAACGATGAGCAATATAATTTATATCCTTGCATAACTGACAACACAGACATATTTTGGCGTCCTTCAATTCAATAAATTGTACATTTTTGTTGTCTTGACTGCGTCGTTTGTGTATGTTGCATGCATTGGCTGCTCAGCTTTAGCGGCAACGACCCGAAAAAACACATATGTGTAGCTGTGTGTGTGTGTTGGTATACAACAAAATCAAACATGTACTTACTACATACACACATGCACGTTAGACACACACTCACGTTAGACTAACCAAAAAGGGACAAGATATGAAAGCAGAGCTCGGAGAAGAACAAAAATAATGGAATCAATTTTTTAAGGGTCTACGTGCATGTCCTTCTGCTTAATTGGTAATTAAGGCTTTAATCTCTTCATTTAGTTGCATAATGGAGGAGTGCCAGCCAGCGATCTGAAACCTAAGCGATACAAATCAGTTTTTCATAAAAAAAATTGAGTTTGGACGTGGTAATGAAAGAAAAACTATCAAGATCAAAATAAACAGGCAACAATAATGTTTCCGAATATAAAAAATGAGAATAATTAGGAGAGATGCTCTTCTGGGAGACTTGCCTTGTCATCACTTTTATTCACAAAATGGTTCATTCGAATGTCCTGAATGTCGAGTGTTCGAAGAGCTTTTCTGCCATTCTTGAAAAGGAAATTTTCCTGCGAGTGGTAAAGCTCTTCACTATTTGTGCAAGTGTGCGAGAGTAGAATTAAGAAGAATGTTTTTTTTTGCTTTCTTCGATACGACATTGACCGCAATCCATATATTGAATCGTTTTTGTTTTTTTTTTCTTATTTCCCCAAGTGCGGGAGTTGTTTCGTCTCAATAGTGTGTGTCATATTGGCTGTATGTGCTCATGGACATATACATGCACGTATATACAAACAGCAGTTATCTGTAAGTAGGTTATATAGATACATTTAATAACAACTTGCAGATACTAAACACATTTATGAGGGTCACAGCAGATATACAAACATATTTCGATGCTGCACAGTGGAAAAATCAAGAGCGCACGTACGTTAAGTCATAGTGTTTATCTTCGTTTTTTAAGGATAGTCTATTTCAGGCAATAATCTTTAAAATTTCCCAATCAAATAGCCAAAATAGTCTTTTGAATTGTACTGCAAATAGTTTAAAGCTTTCAACTTTTTCATGGGATTTGATTCATTTATAATAAAATAATTAACACTATTTTTTCGACCTTTTTTGTTTTAATATATATAATTTTTGTAATCAAGCGTTAGGTCTTTTTTTAAAAATAATAATTTTATTCAATATTTCGACGCCTCTTTGGGCGTCTTCTTCAGGAAATTTTTTTATTAATGATTAATAAAAAAATTTCCTGAAGAAGACGCCCAAAGAGGCGTCGAAATCTATATATATAAAATTGGATGTGTGTATGTATGTATGTATGTATGTATGTATGTATGTATGTAACGTAATGGCTCCAAAACGGCTGGGCCGATTTTGACGAAATTTTCAGGAAACCTTCAGAATACTCGGGCGGGTGACACTGTGAAGTCTGATTTTTTATTTTCGGTCTGTGGGCGGAAGGGCGTGGCAAAATCCAATTTTCATATTGCACCACCAATGACATATACATATATTTATTTTTTGTGCTTTTTTATTTTATTTTACTTTTTTTTGGAAAGCCGTTGTCATGTTCTTCAAAACGAGATATCAAACTCTTAAATCGGTTATGTAGTTCCGAAGATATTTTGAGCTGACGGTGTCAGCTATATGTACATAAAAATTATGTGTATGTTCGTGATCGCTAAACTCAAAGACTACTGGACCGATTTTGACCAAATTTGATATGCGTGTTCTATGGGCCGTGAGGAGTGTTTCTGTGTAGTTTGAAGTTCGTCCAACAGATGGCGCAATACTTAGTTAATATTGAAATTTATTATTTGGGATATTCTCCCCAACTAATCGTTAGAAACAATTAGAGCTTTTGCAAGTGAAGTTTAAGCAGTTTAAAAACATTCAACCTCGGATGTTTATGCCACATAAATCAAATACAATATGAGAATTCAATATTGCATATGAATTACAACAAATACATAATCATAGTACACAACAAACAATTTATTCAACGTGAGTCTATTTTATTTTTCATTAACGACCAACGGGCGTTTAATTGTATGGGAGTTGAGAGAAAAATAAAATAGACTCACGTTGAATAAATTGTTTGTTGTGTTGTTTGTATAGAAACATTCTAAGCCTACTATGATTATGTATTTGTTGTAATTCATATGCAATATTGAATTCTCATATTGTATTTGATTTATGTGGCATAAACATCCGAGGTTGAATGTTTTCAAACTGCCTAAACTTCACTGTAAATAAATGAACTTCATTTCGGCAGTTTTTCCCAAGTTTTTACAATCAATGGCCTAATTTTATTAAAAAATTTAAGAAATGTTAAACATTTATTTATGTTTCTTGTAAATTTTTCACCCAAAAATGAAAGTCAGGTAGTGTTATTTCTATTAAAATTTGTAGAATTTTGTTTTTGCTGTACCCATAAATTTTTTTTTGGAGTTATAACAGAAAAATAATACAAAATACCCCGGCTGTTCTCATATAATACATTTATATTCGAAATTCAATCAGCCACGCTTGAGTTACTGATGACTTTTAATTTGAATAATACTTTTTTTATTTGCGCATGTAGCGTTTGTGCCACTGTGGAGGTTTTATTTAAAATTTCAGAGTGATCACTAAATAGGTTCCAGGAGGAAACATGGCACTATTGAACAAACAAACAGACTTTTGAATATGATTAGTTCTGCTTTCGAAGGAAAACAAATGTTGTTCTATTGTCTTCATTGAAGTTTCCCAGGCATTTGATGAAGTACGGCACGACAAATTTTTTAATAAACTGAAGGGATATTTATCCGTAAACACTCACAAGCAATTAAGTGGTCGAAAATTTATTATTCGAGAAGGTACCAGTTCCTCAAGGCAGCATTTTGGATCCTATTTTGTACGTGATGTACTCGTATGCTTCCCATATGCCAACGAGCAATGATATTCATACATCAACTTTTGAAGAATACCGTAAATTGCTGGATTACATTTCACTGCTGGAAAAATGGCTAAGAACATGAAGGATAAACCTTAACGAGCAAAAGTGCATACATGTACTCCAATACAAATGAATTACCAGTTTATACCAAAACACAATGAGTTCAAATGCCTCGGTATTAGTCTTGAACGTCATTTAACATGGAAATCGTATGTAGACGCTAAGTTAATGCAAAATGGAATTGAAAGCAATTCAAATTGATTTATTGGGAAAAGTTCAACAAAAAACCTAGATTGCAAACGTCTTTCATACAACCCGATTCGAAAACTAATATGGTACTATTCTATTATGGGGCATCCACTGTGTCGGCATCTAACACAGAAACAATTCAAAGGCGACAAAATAAAATCTTTCGTACGATTACTACTACAGCTCCCTGGTATCTAAAATCTTCGCACACTCACAAGGACCTAGATGCTCCATTAGTTAAAACTGTGGCTTAAAATATCTGACGTCCGAGTCAATCACTGCCTGGACTAAAGGATATTTATAGATTGAAGATTATTGTTAGTTCAATTAATATTGAAGGTTCAATAAATATTAATAATAAATGAAAAATAAATATTATATTACGAGTGTATCATATTATATTCTTACATCACTACACAAAATCCTCTATCTAATTGAGTATTTTTTAAATAACAAAACCCTTTCATAAAATTACCAATTCATTATTCATCATTAGAAATTATCCAATTTCGGATCTTTTGTTTTTCTTTAATTTTTAGTTCATTTCCTCTTTTTACTCTTGTTGCAAATCAATATTTTTAAATTAAATTTTTTCGGTTTACACTTCCAATTTTAATATTTATTTGAAATTATTTGAAATTTTATTCCTTAATTTAGCTGCAATGTATTTACATACACACATACATATTTAATATTTTTATGTTCTTGTTTTGATTAATTAAGTACTTTTCCGGTTTTAACAAACTTTAATAGTAATAAAAACTTTTTACTAAAAATAGCCCCTAAAAAGTTTAAAATAAATATGCCGCGCCTTAACTGCCAAGGCTTAAGGGACAAACAGGAGAAGTGTTTTTAACTGCATTTGCACTAAGTATTATGGCTACTGCAAAATTGATTCTGCTGTAAACTTGCGATGCCGCTTCTAACGGTTATAAAAGTTTAAAGATTTAATTTTAGTGATCGTGAATTATCGATTGCGGTGAAAAAATGAAAATCAGAAATTATGTTACTTAAGCTCTTTATTCGCTGTAAGGGCACGATTTGTAATATGTGTTACCTACTGAGTTCATTGAAGACGGTGTCAAGAAAGAAGTTGATTGCAAGATTCACCACTTTCAGTCATCTTGGGACCGGCCAAGATTTTAAACTTTTTGAAATTATTTTTAAAGTTGATAAGGGGTATACACCAGTTCCTTTCACATATTGTTCAAAATGAAAATAACTTTAGATCGATTAATCACTTGTAAAAGACTATTAATAAAAAACTAAAAAAACCTGACCAATGGAAACATATAATTTTTATTTTTACTTTAAATTAAAAATAATCTATTGTAAAAAAATCATTGTGAATTCCTTTTTTCACCATAATTTACCCAAAGGTATTTACTTTTCGTATTTAAATTTATATTTAGCTCAATGAAATATTTTATTTAATTCAAAAGTCGAATGTCTTGCTAAAAAAAGTAAATTTTTAATAAATTCCCAACGTTTTTATATTAAATAAATAAAGTTTTATTTTTCTTCTATTATAATTCATATGGTTTTAACAACATATTTTCCTTAAGTTTATTAAATTTAAATTTCATAAACAATATATTGTATTGATTCATATTCAGAGTTTTGCTTGCTTTTGTCCCTTACTCGTAGGAAGCTTTTTTTCCACAGCCTCCTAATATTTGCGTCACCCTTTCCATATATTCCTCTGAGAAGGTAAAAAAGATTGCTATAACTTATTTGATATTTCCTTGAATCGTTAATTTTTTCTTAAATAGAAGATACGAAATTCCTAATAAAAAACAAATTTTGTGCATGTTTTTTAAGAGAAATGAAAATATTATACCAACGTCGCCCCTCGAAATATCTGAAAGCCCATAGTATTGAAAATATTGAGAATTGTTTGTTTCAAGGCCAAAATAAGTTGACTCGAATGTAAATGTATTATATTTAAGTATGTACTGACTTTTTTAAATGCGTTTCCTAAAATATTCAATTATTTGAACAATTTCCAATCAATCTTTAAGGGACTAATTTAAATTTCGCCAAAGTAGAGCGTTGCATTATTGTTTTTTTGCTAAGAAAAACAACAACGCAAGGCATCAACAAGCTGAAATACAAAATCTCATTTATGAACCAGAAAAGTCAGTTAAAGTAACACAAGTAAAAAACAAGATTGACATAATTTCCAAATCACTTTTTCATTAATTTCTATAACGTAAGGCTTACACATAATAACAAAAATCGAGCTGGCAATTGACGTGTTACTTTCTGTAGCCAAAAATCTAAATGTGCCAGCGAAGAAGAATAAAGTTTGTAAAGAAGAAAATGTATTTCATAAGATTATTTAGAATACATTTATTTTTCTAATGTGTTACGTATCATACTATTTCTCCTTTTAGCTCTATTCTCAGCAAGACGTTCCATTAATGTAATACGTTTTTTCGGAGTGGCAGGTGGGGAAGATGGTTCAGTAATTTGTTTACCATTTGGTGTAATATCTTTTTCTTTTTGATCCGACTGTGTAACACTTTTTAGCAAACTTATACTGTAATTAGGAAGCGAACCGTTGTCCTTTTCAGGTGGCTTATGGAAAATTTTACTATCCGAACTTTTTGTATGAGTTTGTTGTGATGCGTCGAACTTTTGGAGTATGGAATTAAGAGGGCTGTGCTGCATTGTCAATAACGGCTTCATTTTAAACGAAGGATTTGATTTCTTTGCTAACTTTTCCAAGAAAGAGTCATCAAAAAATGTCGATTTTAAACCAGCAGCTTCCAGTTCGGAAGTTCCAATAATGGGCACAGTGTTTGAGTCAGTACGTGATGCTGATATGAGGCGGGAACGCATTTGTGGCCGTTGTGTTGGTAGCTCTGGTAAAGTTGATGGAGCAGCCAAACCTTCATTAATTATATTACGACAGTAGTTGGCTGCGATTCCTTTAATAGAACTTTTATCTGCTGGCATTAATGGTTCCGTTCTCAACCTGTAGGGGGTTATTTTAATGGGAGGCGGCGTTAACTCAACATTTATAAAACTGCTTTGATCAATAAACACCATATTACTACGTTTAAAGGGTGGACGCGATGACTGTTTGGGCTCTTCTTTAATTGAAATCAAATCATATACAAAGTCCTGATTAACAGTTTTAGTGCGATTTCTTATCGGCCTCTTTTTACACTCAACTTGTGTTTCCAAAGACTTTTTTAACTTTTTACGAACTACTTTTACTGTCGAATCTGTTTGAAGTGGCTGGACAGAATCTTTAATTTGTTGTAAAAGCACTCTTTTGGCTTTTGCCTTTTTTTCATATAGTTTTAAAGCAGTTTCGGAATCAGAGATCTGCACTTGTTTTGTAAGTTGTTCCTCTTCATTTCGCTTAGAAAGATCAGACACTATAGCCTCATCATTAACTACAACAATATCACCCTCAACATCATCTTTTGAATATTTTATTTCATGAACAGTAACGTGCTCAATAGCCATAGATTCACGCTCACCAGTCATTTTATGAACAAAAGTAAGATGGTTAACAATGTCATAACGTCTGAAGGCACGATAATCGCATAAATTGCAACCAAAGCGTTTAGATCTATAGTGAAACATTGAGATGTGACGTCTGAGATTGCTTAGTGCATTAAATTGCTTACTGCAGATCTTACAACGGCACGTCAACTGCTTCGAAGCCGACACTATGCGGAAACGTTTCGTTTTTTCAATTTTAATTGATTTGGCTCGACTCACCCTATCATTTTTCTTATTTTTTTTCTTATCGCTTTGATCGCTGCAGCTTTCATAGTCTTTATTGTCTTGGCTCTTAGTTTGTTCCTGCTCCTCGCTATTTCTTTCTTTCAATTCCACCAGCATTTGTATATTTTCTAAGCAAACTGTATGTAAACCATTGCCAAATGTTTGATTTTCCAAATTTTCAAACAACTTGTTTATTTTCGATCTATTGTCTGCTGATTTGAGATTGCCTTGAGGTTTTTGTTTAATATTAACTTTATCTTCTATTTCCTCTTCGTTTTTATTATCACTTTGATTTTTGGGTTCTAATATTTGATTAGAGTTTTGGTTTTCATTATCGGCTTCAATGTTAAGCACATTTGGGATGCTAATTTTTTTCGATACTTCCACAGTGTTCGTTGCCTTCTTTCGAGCAACACAGTTTATGAGATGAGTGGCCAAAACAGCTCTTCTCTCGAAATTCTTAAAGCAATAAGGACATGATGAAACGGGACGCCCATTTTGTTGATCGATCACGTTAGAGTTTTCTATATCTTTGGTATTGGTCAACTGAAGCCGTTTAACTTCTCGTCCCATTCCCTTTATTTGCACATCTCCGATTTGTATGCGTTTCTTAAGAATTGTGTCTCGCATTTTGCGTATCCGGCGCATCGGTTTTCTGGAAAAGCGTAAATACGAGAAACTTATGTTAGTGACTAGTTAGCTTTTTCAAAAATAATAAAAAGACGCAAGTTAATTATAATTATTTGTTGTGTTGTGTTTGTACAAAAGCTTTCTAAAGCTATTATACTTATATATTTTGTCAATTACGAGCTTGAATGCTTTTCAATCATGATTTGAGGGTACTGATGATTTGGTTAGCACCAATAAAATGCAGCTAAGTCAACAACAAACAATAAAATATTAAATAGTTATTTTGGTGAATATCTCGAATAACAAGTTTGATAAATATAATTTATTTGTAAATTTAATCCCTGTCGTAAAATGAAGTACGCCAAGTTGTAAAAGTTATAAGCCAGATTCGACTTTGAATTGCCTTAGATAAATGGTGAGAAGTGGTAGTTAATTCCGCCATATTTCGCTGCTGGTAATATGATCAGTGTATCAATTGCTTATACATATATTACGGAAACGAGTAGCAGTGATTGCATAATACACTTTATAAATCGTGGTTTGGTTTTGAACACGTTTTTATAATTTCGTTCAGCAATGCAAAAACGTATTCTTAAAGGAAATTTAAAAGTATATAAATAAAGACATTCAAAAGCCAGCGACGTCCTTTTATCAAGTATGCAATTAACATGTAAATAAAAGCATCCATTGAGACCTTTTTGAAAGGTTCTAACAGTAGTAAATAATACAAATAATTTGCGGTTTTTATTGTAGCAAAACAAAAATTGCTTCAATTTAAAATTTGCAGTAACTTATGCTTGAAACATTTAAAATTTAGTAAAGTTTCAGCCAACTCCAAATTTTTAACAGCAAATTTTTATTTTAATGGGAAGAAAAGTTAACACACTTACTTATGTTCATTGGCAAGATGGCGTATAACGGCAGCTGGTTGCAAAAATGTCATTGAGCACGTCGGGCACTGGAAAACATAAGTGGTCGACGTATGATTCCTTTCAACATGCATTTTCAATGTCTTTTCTGTTTGGAATGACATTTTACACACTTCGCATGAAATTTCTGATGATAGTTTTGTAGTTTCGCAGCTATTTTCATCCAATATTTTCTCACTTTCCATAGTTAATGAGGTGAAAGGCATAGAATATGACATAGTAACAGCCTTGCCATCAGGGCCTAATAAAATATTTTGGTTTGCTAAGAGATTGTTAACTTCGTCCAATTCTGTTTTTATGCTGTCGGCATCATTGTTCGTTTTCAATGTCTGATATACGGCATGCGTAGTTGAGGAGACGCGTTCCAATTCTAAAATTGGATCCGAACCTTTTGATTCTGGTGAGGAGATACCTGCTCCGCAGTTCTCTGTCAAAGATTTATTAGTATTACTCCCTGAAGAAACATCTACACGTTTCAGACGTTCAATTACTTTACTTAAGTCACGATTCGGGGATTTAACATTTGGAATCGGAGAAGAGCCTGTACTGCGACTTTTAACAGATAATGGCTCAGATCTTCCAACAGTGTGTATAAGCATGCTTGTGCTTCGATCCTGGAAGATAGAATATTTTATATCAAATTCATGTCCAATTAAAATCCATGCTAACACTACACTTCAGTTATGTACATATATATGTAAAGTACATACATTTTAGTTCATATGTAAATATGTATGTGCACACATGCACGTTACATACCGGAAAGGAATGGAAATTATCTGCAGTTGTACTTTTGCAGTAATGGCGTTTGTGGCTAAAAAAATTTGCCAAACTGCGAAACATATTGCGACAAACATTACATTCATAGATGAGAGAGCATTCTTGCATGAGTAACAACCTCACCTGCAATATTTACAATTTATATAAGTATGTACATAATTAGTTTAAAAAACATTTATTTCATTAAGATTGCACCGTTATGATTTTATTGTTTTGCGTTACCTGCTTACCTCATCTGTACCGTTTTCGTAGGCCTTCTTCGCCTCCATAAATCCCGTACATGATGTGTTCAGTGGTTGCCTTAGCAAACTTTCATCTTCATAGGGAACTCCTGAATTGGATACGTTTTCTTGCTTTTTATATTTCCCATTAAGCAAACAGCATTTGGTATCCACCATAGTGTAAGTTGTCTGTATCACGTAGGTCTCTTGCTTGATTTTTTTAGGTGGTCAATAGTTGCTACAAAATCGGTGACATACATAGACTCATTTCAATGTTTTTCAGTTGGGAAATACTTTTTACAAATAAATATTATGAAAAGTGCTTAAATTTAAACTTTTAGTAATCCATCGTTTTTTAAAAAAGCCTGGTATGTATGTACGTACATATGTGAGTATGTACACATGCAAATATACATACTTATATGCACATAAGTATGTACATATATTCAATACAACACTATTAACTTTTTTAATTTCACCAATTTGGATTTAAAAATTACTATTCTTGATTTTTATAAATAATTAGTTTTTTATACATTTTTATAAACTACAAGAATTTATTTTTAAAAATAATTAACAAACTTCTCTTTGCACTACTACATTCAAAAGTTATTTTCCTATTTTATTATTCCTTTTCTCCTTTTTTCAAGAACTTGTTACGTACGGATCTACCAAGTCGGTTGTTCAGTTAGTTACGGCGCCAATGGTATAATTGGCGCCGTTGTAGATTTGTTTTAGAGATGATATTCCAATCGATATACATGAACAAATATGAAAAACTCCACTAAAAGTTCAATTATGTTGATTCCCTCCAAATTTATTATAGAAAATGTATTGGAAGCTTGTGTGTGTTTTTTGAAAGGAAAATTTTGTGCTAAAAATTATAAATTCGTGTTTTTTATAATACATAAAAATGTTAAACAGAGATCTCATTTACATATGTACATATACATATGTATGAATATACAAATTGTAATACAAAATAAAAACATATGTACATATCAGAGACCGGCAAAAATCACGTTTTTTATGCCTTCACTCATGCATAACTTTTTTGTGTCCAATTATTCACAAACACATAAGCAAGCATGCGCGTACGCTCATAATCTTTATTTGTGTTAATCATTAGGAAGGCAAATACAAAAATGCCTATATGAATTTTTCAAGCAAGATTTTAACACAGAAGCTATTTTGAGCGTTTGCATTGATTAAACACAAAAACGAATGGCATTTATTCAACATGCCTTTTCTTTGCAAAGAATATTAAGAAAAATCATGCAATGATATATGCTGGCACATAATCTTGAGTGTGTAGGTATGTATGTTGTTAAACATTGTGGTTGAGAAATAAGGATGCCATACGAAGTTACCAAAAAATGTCGGTTTTACAATAAACTTTAAAAATCCCAATTTTCGGTTTAAAATCGTTTAAAGATCGGATTATTTTTTACTCATTCAAAAAAACTTGTTATTTTTATAAGAAATACTTCAACCTTGCCAAATTTGTTTGTTTTATTGAATTTTACTGAAATTCAAAGCAAATTCCACAAATCTATTTGTTTCAGTGTGAGAAAAAAATCTTTGTACAATAAAATACACCCGTTTCAACATTATTTTATTCAACAGCGCAAAATTTTTACACGTTTATATGAAAATGATTATTTTCACGACAACACGGCTACATGGCTACACGACCACCGTTGTAGCTGTGGTAGATTTAGGCTAATTTATATTTTTGTGAGCGACAGTGAGAGTGTTTAATATATAAGTGCTTAAAATACTTTACTGTATTTAACAAAAAATAAGAATACAAAACGCATTGCTTATAATATAACCTCCTTCATGTATACACATATACACACATGTCTATATAATTACAAAATGATAATTGTAAAAATCGGGATAATTTTAAAAATATATTTCTTGATTAATTTTATCTGTTTCAGCGTATCGTCGTAAAAATGCTATTAAACTGTTAAGTCTGGCAACCGTGTTGCCTAACCATTCTATAAACACACAGCACCTTGTGCATAAATGTACAATTGTTGATTTTTTGCCTTTTTCACATTAATGCTTTTTGCATTAATGCCTCTAAGTTTTTGATTTCGATCATGAATGTGATTAAATAAAAATGTGTGCTTTGAAGAGTTGTCCAAAAATTCATGCACACACAGTTTTTAAACACTCAAACTGAATAGCTGGCATGCGGCAACAGATTAAATTTACATGTTCGCAAACAACCCTTATTTTGCTTAGCATAAAATAGAATAGACACAATGTTGATAAAGGCATATTTGAACGTTTGAGCGAAAATGACATGTTTTTCGAGTGTTTGATTAATCTGATTTTTTTTTAATCACCGGTTGCAGGTCTCTGGTACATATGTTTTATAGATTTGAAATTCTGTTCAGTATGGCCCAGTTAATGTTGCTGGACAGGTGGATAATTTCATATTAATTTTTATTAAAGTCCAAGTATGAATAAAGGTAGCTAAAACAAATTAGTTAATAATAATTGTAACTCACGTGAATAAAAATTTTCAGTAGTTGGAAAAACTTTTCTACAATCTCACATCTACTCCCATCAATTGGTAAGTTATTTTTTTAAATCTTGTACATATGTATTTGGAAACGTAATATCAGTCTATGCCCAAAATGTTATAAATAAAATAAATACTTAGTTTTGCATGCATTGAAAATTTGGGTGCTTTGGAATACAAAGATATGTGGGCAGATAAAAATGTACATACATATGTATGTATGTACACAGATATGTAGCTTCCTTTAAAATGATAGCCGAAAAGCAAAATAATTATGTAAAGATAATTTTGTTGAAAGCTTTGACTGCCGGGAAGATAAACTCTCTGCAGATTGATCACCTCTAGTGTCGTTTAGCTACAAAGTCAAACACGAAAAAAAGTATTTTATGTGGAAGTTGCAGTGCTTACGAGGATTCCCAGATGGAAATGAATTCGGGAACTAATTTTTATATTTTTAACAAATGATGCTAGTAATATTGAAACAAATTTCGAGCCAAGACCAAGTCGTTGTCTTTATGCTTATGTATGTACATATAAGTATGTATTAGAACACTTCAAAATAATAGGTTGTTATTATTATCAGCGTTTTATAGTTCAAGTTTTATGGTTACTTATTTATGTACATATGAACATATACATATACTTTTATCGGTACTTTGAATACATGTAATTTCTTAATTTTAGAAAATAACAAAGACTTCCATATTATATACATACGTACATATGTACATACATATACATACTTATGTATAAGTTCCATATTAAATACGTACAAACCTGTGTACTCGCATAACAAAATTAATACTATTAAAAGGAAGGCACACCAGCTGCGTATAAGGATGTAAAAGACCAATTTTTTGATTTTTTATTTATTTTATGCATAAAGAATCATAATTGAAAAATATAAAAGAAATCTAAAGGTTTGAAATGAAGGATTCAAGGATGTAAAGATAAATTCGTCCGTTAAAAACGTTCTGCACTCGGTTAAGCTAGTTTTTTAAATATGTATTTATTTCATGCTCACATAAGATAATTGTATCATATGAGAAAAACAAACTTTAAATTCAAAACAGAAATTATTAAATCTTTGCCAATAAGGAATGAGCGCTTAAGTCGACTTAAGCTCAAAAGTATTCCAATTTGCCACTTCAAAAGTATCCATCGGCAAAAATTCACACATTGTACCCAATTTTTAGGAATTAGAGTTGAATGAATCTCTGCTTGCTTCTTTTTGAACAATAACCCACGAAATTATATTTGTTGGATTGTGGAAATGTAGAATAATAATATCTTATATAAGACACTACATAATGTATCTATATAATACACCGCGTTCAAAAGCAAATTCGATTTTAAAAATCTATTTAAAATTTAAAATGCTATTGTATATAATTAGTCAAACTGAAGCACTTTTTTCTTATTGGTATAGAAATATTAAGCAATAAAAATTAGTCTGAGTACTTTTTACCGACTTTAAAAGGAGCTGAAGGTTATATTTTCGTCTGTATGTTTTTTATATGCTCAATGATCAATTCGTCATTTGTGGTCCCATTTTGACAATTCTTTTTTTGTATGTAATGTGACTGTAGTAGCGTTAGAGGTACTTCTCAGAGGTGCATGTTCTTGCAATTCTCGAACTTTACACGAATGACATTTTCATATTAAAAAAAATGAAAAATTTGAATTTCATAGTGTGGCTACGAATGCAATTTCAAATGAGAATTTAAAAATTATAGAAACTAAAATTGTGTTCAGAACTAGTATTCCGACCAACCAAAAAATATTTTCTAAAAAAGTTAAAAATAAAAACTTTTTAACAAAACATTAACCAACATCAAAAATAACGTCTAAAATTTTTAAATAATCAAAATGTTATCCATATGCGTTAAGAGCTGATATCTTTGAAGAAAGTTGATAATTAAATGCAAAATTTAATTAATAGTCTTAGACATCTTGACACCGTCTTCAAATATATCATTAGGTAGCGCCTATAAATAATAGTAATTTATTCCAAATTTTTAGAGGTATTTTTGAAGTGGGATATATGTGATGTTAAAAAATTTTTTTCTTGTTATTACATATTATTTATTATACAGCTTTTATTTGTATTAGAAATACAATGAAATGAAAATTGTAACTTTAGGTGTTTCCATGAATTAATATTTAGAGAAAACGTGAATCAAGCTGAGGACTTGAAGATTATGCTGTCAGAGTAATATTGAGGAGTTGTGGAATTTTCAAGCGGAAGAAGAGATGTTCAGAAAAAAATATTCAAGTTATGTAAAACGGTGTACCAGAAACTTTAAACTATATATTTTTTTTCAGTAGAACAAAGCATATGGTCTAAAAAACCTAGATGCATACTAACCTTTGCCCTGAAATTGCAAAATTACTTTGAGAAAAATTAGTGGTGCACCAGAAAATTTCAATAATTTCCCCTGACAAGTCTATATAGATGAAAAATTGAGAATGGAGTGAAGGCAAACGCCGAACTATATACATCGACTTAACTTCTTTCGTAATTAAATGTTTGTAAATATGTTTTCATACTGGTACATACATATTTACAAATTTAATTTTCTGCTTGTAAATTAGGTTACGATGTAAAGCATATCTCATTTTAAAATTTAAACCTTAGGCTTGTAATATAAAAAAATTTTCAGCAAACATGTTTTGTACTGAAAAACACTTATTTTTATTTTTTTAAACATTAGCTCTGTTTCCTTAGAGATCTTGCAATTCTTGGAACAGATGTTAGATTACTAATGAAACATTGATATATAGACTTTCACAAAAAAGTCAGAGTTATATACATAGGTCCTTGATCATACTACGTAACAAATTCAAACTGCTTTCATAATTAAGTTTAGTAGGGATTGCAAAGGATTGTTTCACTCAAAAAGAGGCAAATTGCCCCATTGGTCGCATAACGGTAACGTTGCTTATAAGCAATATCATTTCTAACGAGTTGTCTGTAATCGCAAAAAAAAACTAAAAAATACGATTATATTGTTGAATTAGTTCTAATATTTGTTTCTTTGAATGTTCTGCAGAGTTTCTTTACAATAACCAGGTGCCCTCATAAACAAGTACTAGAGGGTGGCGGGTTTGATTCCTGTCGTATAATCTAGATATTTCTACGTTCTGCCTTGTTTACACTTGTGTTTTTTTCATTCTTCATATGTCCCAGGTTTCTCACATGGACCAAATCATGGACCCAAGTGGGCAAAAGCTGCATGTTGATATCATATCATTTTATTTCTTATTTTAATTTTGTTTATTTGGGTTGTGGTGTCAAATTTTACGTCAAACTCTTAGGATTTGAAATTTCAATAAATATTTGTCAGGGATAAAATTGAAATAAAACAAAATTGTGTGTTTTCTTTATAAAATCTTTCTTTATTGGCTTTAAAGCGTGACATTCATCATTATTTTAATAAATATTGCATGTGGATGGCCTGCCTACAGTGGTACATTTTTGTTTTCTGTTTATTTAATAAATTTTTGAATAGCAGTATAAGTAATATGTTCGCCTTTTTTTTATCAATTTTCATTATTGTTTTTAATCTTCTTAATATCGCATAGAAAAATAAATATCTGTTATATAAATGGATGTACATGTGTCCTTACAAGTTTTGATGAATTTTGAAGGAAAAAAGCAACTTTCTTGCATATTTGTTTAGCTTTCGTTTCTTTCTCATCTATTGAATATTGATGACTTTATCGTAGTATCGAAACAAACGTCACAAATAACAAAAAATAAAGCAGATATACATACATATGTATTTATAAATTTATTTTATTAAAATGGAAAATAAAAATCAATTGCTTTGGCCGTTTCTGTTGGAAGGGCATAAATAAATAAAATAAATTTTTTACATTTTTTAAATTTTGTAGTAACGTATATGAACAACGATTAACTGCTACATTTTAACATTCATTGACAAAAGACGTGAGTACATACAACTGATGGTTTAGAAATGATTTACCAATATATATTTTAATTATATTCAGTGAATTAAATATTGTACAATTTATTAAACAAAGAAGCGCTTCTTATTAGATTTAAATAAATACATAATATCTTCTTTTGAAATTTTCTTGTATATTATTATTATTATAATTTTTTGGTATTTCTGAGTTTCCTTCAATTGTATCATTTGGTTTTGGTAATCAATTTGAATAATGTTTGTGTTTCTCATAATAATTATCTAATATATGAATATATTTTTTACAGTGTACTCTTAATTAAGGTAATGAGTTAAAGTTTAGTAAGGCACTAGTTACACGTTAAGCTATCTATATATGTTTGTATATATATATATGTATGTATATATATGCATGCTTTGTAAATACTCTTCTATTCAAATAAACTTTTAATATACTTATGTACTTGTCTTTAATTTTTGCAATTTGTTTGTATTTCTTTTAACGTGTAACTACTGACTACGGTGTTATATAATTATTTTCTTTTTGTTTTTATTTTTATTTTAGCTACATATTTGTTATTTTAAAGCTTCTTACTTAGAAAAGTTCATGACTGTTATATTTTTTTTTTAATGTATGTAAGTGTATGTAGTGGACCTTGTAAGCATTACTTCTTTATGTTCTTCATTAGTTTAACATACTTACATGTAAATACATATACATACATACATGTCTACTGCTGCTACTACTCATTTGACACAGTATAGTAATAAAAGAAAAGCAGAAACATAATTTAAGCTTCTATTGAAGTTAATTTAACTCATTGAATTTTCGAATGTGAAGTACATTCATTCACATAAACAAAACATCTAAATATAATGTCAAGTGATTATTTTGACGAACTAAACAAAATATGTATGTACAGTAGCTCACAAAACTGACTTTAGTATGCTCAAATAATGAAAAGGTATTCGACTGTAAATGTAAGCAATAATCGTACATACACCCTTGTAAAGTATTCGTATGCATCAGAGGAGAATGCTCCAAAGATAATCCAAAGTAGTCTCTACATTTTCGCTACAATAGAATAATTTTTGCTGGAATGATAGCAGTTCTTATCTTTATTTTGTTTTTTATTTACTCAATTAGCTCACTAAATGCTTAAATCCTTCCGAGTTGCTACACCTCTACCGATTGCTACGTCGAATTGTTGCTCTGATTGTGTTCTTCTGATATTTGTTACAAATGTATTTTCCTTAAGAAAACATAAATAATTGTGGCAAAAAAGCGGATTTCGATACAAAGAGCCAACCGAACAGATTGCAAAACGGACGTGAATACGGTTGAGCTTAAAATCCGATATCATCCATTTCGAGTTTATATTTTACTCAAGGGGAAGATTGAAATATCTCTCTAAACAAAAAATATTTTCAAAATCGCTCCACAAGCGGCAGAGTTATGGGATAATCAATATTTCGGGCGGCCACTTTCTCCCTTTGACTTCCACTCAAATTTTTCTGAGATTAAATTGCATGCATGCATTTTCTAATAAAACATTCTTTTCAAATCTGTCTATAAATGGAGCAGTAATAACAACTTAGCCCACAACACATAACAAGAAATCAGCACTAAAAGTTAAATCTGTGAGATTTGAAAACGACCTGTTTTCTAGAATGTGTATCAAATATTGATCGAAAATTGTGTTTCGACTATACAAATATCAAATGAGTTAAACACTTTTACTGCATAAAAAAATAATATATAAATATATGTATATTAACAAAAAATAAAAGGAAACATCATTACAAATTATTTTATAGCAACCGACAGAGGTGGCGCTTCTAGTCTCAAGGAACTTCCATTCAGATTTTATTGAAAACTGCGTTGAATGTAAAGAGAAATGTAATAAAATTACATTCATTTAAATTAATTTGAAATTTTATTAAAAGTTCAAAAGGACTTTTTATGTTTAAGAACTGCCGCTTTTGAGTCTATGTAAAAGAAAAGAAGATCCTTGGCCACTTTGCATTTGATTAATAACAAAATTCGTGACATAATAACACCTATAACATATCTATAGGAGTTTTCATCAAAGATAAAACTAAATTGTTAATAAAAATAAATACAAATATTGCACTCTAGGATAATTCAGTTAGTGCCTCCCCTGTTAAGAATTAGAAAATATCTCAAATGATCATATCTAATAAAAAATACAATAAAAATTGTGTCAAACTTTAGTCTCCTTTCTATATATTTTCTATTTTTATGATTTTGGTGGGTGTAGTGAGTTGAGTGTTGTGTTCTGTTCTGCGTTTTTAAAATGTGGACTACACTTTACATTCAAATACATACACGTGTATGTATGTCTTTGTTTATGTATTATATGCCTAGCGTACCGTATATGAATTTGATTAAACATAAAATGGTTGTTTCTAATTTAATAATTTAAACTAATAACAGAGCCGAAATTATACACACACACACTTTCATCTCTGCTCGATTTTTCTTTTATAATTTTAGAGGATTTTATTTGATTCTTAATCTAGCATTTTAAATTTGCTTAATTTATTATGATATTAAATATTGAATAAAATTATAATTATAAATAATGATAAGCTTTTTTAAATGTACTATCTGAAAAAGGTTTTTAACTTTTTTTATTTTTTTAATTAATTACATTATTAAAATTAAAGTTTATTATTCTAATTATCGAAAAGGTCAATTCATTCATTCGAACCTGTCTTTGGGAATGTCACACATGACATGAAGAGTAGTTTGGTTTCTTTGAATTTGTATACTGTTTCGTAGGTTTCGATTTGGTTCAATATTGAATAACTTTTATCTATAATATTTTGAAGGGGTTTTTGTGTAAATTTCTATTTTTATGTCTAACCTATAAAATTAAATATATAAACGGTTTAGTTGAATCATCATTATCATCATCATCATCATCTCATCATTATCATTATAAAATTGAACTAAATATTATAAGCTATGTAATTAATAATATCTTTAAAAAGTGAAAAAAGCAGACAAAAGGTTGGCAGGATGTAAAGTCAGTGAGAGAGGGTTAATATTCGTAAATAACTGATCATATGAATAGTCAAGAAAAAATATAAAAACTGTATCGGTTTATTAAAGGGTACAAAAGAACTTGTTGCATGTGGAACGTGTTCATAAAATATAAATAAGCATTCCTCGAAATGAAATTGCCACAACAACTAAAAATACTTTTGGTGGACTGTGGCCTAGAACTCTACTAAAACAACATGATTTGTATGTATAGTACATAAGTTATTCTATATTTATCTAATATAAAAATCATACATTAAGTTATTCTAATTTAAACTAGCAGAATATTTATGGGAATGATATTTAACGATTGCTTTCGGTTGTGATTTTGTTAGGGTTTATTTATAATGTAGAAATTATGCAAGTGACGTGAGAAATTATTTTACAAATGAGATTTTCTCGTTAAGAAAATAATTTTGGTTTTTAATTATTTTTAATTTAACGGCAGTTTTTTAAGTAAATTATTATTATTAGTATGACCTTGTTCCTTTAATCGTTTAATATTTGAACATAAATATTGAAGGAGTTCTTTAAATCCATCATTGATTGAATTTCAGATAACAAACCGTGAAATATTTAGTGCTGCGATGGAAAATTATTTTGATCATTCGAAAATCATGATTATGCTTAAATGAAAAAGTGAAACAAAAATATTTTTTGCAATTGAAAGGATATGTATTCATTTCAGTCATCCCACTTGTTGTCTATGTATATCAAATATTTTATTATTAATAAAAATATTTTTTTTTAATAAGACAGGCCTGTGGAATACATGTAACTCGTAATTTCTTTTAAAGAAACTGTGTTGTTTGCTTTACGGTACTGACCGATTTGGCTTCATAAATTAAAATTGGATGGTTTACAGCTGTTTTTGTCCAAGTAGAGTAGCAACTCTTTGTACATCGATATCCGGTACAACAGTTTTAAGGACGAAAGCAAGATGGTCTCGATTTCTAAATCGATTGTGTGTAAGATTTTTTTTGTTCCACGTGTACATGTAAAACTAGTCACAACAAATCTGAGGGGTTCATTTAGTAAACGAATTTAAAATAAAGACCGCAAGATACAGGTTCTGTTGCTGCTATTATCATCCTTGATGAACTTTATTACAGGGCATTTAAAAACTTAAACGCTTAGGAGAATGAATACCAATTCTTCAGAACATTTTGAATTATAGTATTTGGTACCGCTTATGGTTTTTTACAATTTGTAAAAATGGTAGAAAAAATGGATCTATAACTGGCACAGAAGAGCCACCAATGAGACATTGTTTTTATTTATTAGCACTTTGCAGGCCTGTGAAATTAAAAGTCGTTTGCAACAAGTAGGTGAATTATAAATTTTTGCTTTATGAATGCTACAAAATACAGAAGAATACAGAGTTTTAGCTACGCAATGTATTACAAAGATAGAAAAAATATAAATAAATAGTATGTACTTTGATTTGGAATTACAAATATAGAAAGGTTTGATGTTATAAACTTATTAAAGTAAGATAGTGCGGGTGCGTTCGTAAATGCAGTACTACAAAAAAAATCTTCTAACTGCAACAGTGAAGCAGATGGTGTCCAAATGCATGTTAAATACCGGTCATATATAGTAATCACATGATGGAAGAGAATCGTTTGATTTGTATATCGGTATAGCACAGAAAGTTTAATATTCTTTTGCACAGTAGTACGAGTATTGCATTTACGAACGTATCCTATGTACTTATGCATAATGCGTGGATGGAGGCTTAAGTGACTTAATCTATGTATTTGCATTTTATACAAACAAGAACATTATTGCTAATAGAAAAATGTTTTCTATATGAGTGTGTGTGTATGTATGTAAGTATGTACTTGTGTGGATGTGTTATATGAGTATAAGGGTTCAGTTGCACTGTGGTGTGTATTCGCATGAAAGTTATGAGATTTAAATTTTTTATTATTCTTATTTTGTTTTTATAATTTTTCGCTTTTTACACAATTGGTTCGTTTATGTTTTAATTTTGGTATCAATTAGTTTTGGTTTAGAAAAGTTTTGCTATTGCTAACATGAAGAGGCTTGCAAACAATATGCAGAAGTTAGTTTTAATCTCATAACTACCTCCGCTCACAACGATATCCTTCTCCTCCAACATTGGGTAATCAATTACATGTATTATGCCGTTAGTACACTCCACATCCGGGCGATATACATTAATTTTTTTATAATTCCAAATGATGACGTAGCCTGAAAGAAAGAAGTAATCATCAGTTGTATCTTTTCTTGACCCGCTGTAGGCCTAGAGAATAGGACACTGGAACTAAACTAATTACACACTGTAAAAAGTATATCTAAACGTTTTTACGAATGTAAATGGATATAATGTGATTTGGAAAGTACGTTTGTAAATATGTTTGTACGTACATATGTTTCAAATATAAAAGTTAAGCGGGATAGAAAATATTAATGCACGAATGTTGTTTTGCGATTTAAATTTTTAAAGTCTTTCTTCCCAAATTAATAATAGTAAAATATCAAATACTCTTATAAATATACATTTGATCAATTCACAATCCACTTGTATTTTTGTATTGTTGTATCGGTTATTATTGTATTATATTTTTTACACAATAGTTGGGCATTCCATTCAGAAGTGGGAGTAATTTATTATTTAGAGATATTATTTGAAATTCCTTTAATATATTAAAATTATACGTACCAAAATATATGTACATTGATTTTCGTAATAATTATTAATTATTACAAGTATTATTAATTATTACAAATTTATAAAATTTTGTTGAAATTTATATTTCAATGAAATATAAAATGTCAACGAAAGTTAAACGCTATATACATAATCTACAACATCTACTTTTTACCTTAACATTATATCAAAGGATACGAAAAAACTACTTGTTCACCTGTGCGTAAACCAAAGGTGCATATTTCAATACATGACACTTAATACAAGGACATTGAGCAATTGAAATTGAATAAGAAAATCAAGGTGGTCAAGTACAAGTGTCTTTTTAAATATAAAAAAATTAACTAATTTAATTTCTTTTTGGTATATTGTGGCTTTATTAGAAATAACAAATATTCCTATTATTTATTGAAAACATTTCATTCATGCACATGTTCATATTTTTCCGTTTCAAACCATTAAAAAGGTCCGTAATCTTGCTGCTGTAGCGCTCTTCGTTGACCGAAACGGTGCTTCCAGACCTTTCAAGCGAATAATTCAAGATCTTGAGTCGACGCACCATACGACGACGGGGAACGTGACTGTTGTCCAGTCTCAAAAAGTTTTTACACAAAGTTGCGCATGCAACACTTCCCAACGCTATTCATTAACTATATAACGAGTCACTTTGAGCCGCGGGGTATGATACTGATTGACAGTCAATAATTTGGAATGAAATTATCTTTCAGTGTCAAAATAACATGTTATTTGTATTTGAACCATTCCTTACTTGTTGCTTTAAATTTATGTGATAAACTTCAAATATAATCGCTTATCATGTTCCCGTCCTAGTAATCTAAGGCATTTTTTTCTCGCAATTTTCTAAAAAGCCTGATGTAAAATCGCTCACCCTGCTAGTTATTCGTATCGCCTAAATTTTTCCGGAAGAAATCGCAGTGAAAATGTACTTCACTTATTCTCTCTTAGTTTCCAAAGGAGCTATGAAAGATACCACTTTTGTGTTTTTTTGCAGGAGAACGGCCTTTAAACTGTATGTGGAACCATGTATATTATTTTCGACGTATGGCGATTCGTTATTCAAAATAAACCATCGATGTCGTTACAAAAACAAACTTAATTTATCTCATCGAAGAATGACATTAAATCTCTATTTGAGTTTCTACAATGAATAACTTTCGTTTTGCTCAAGAGATATTTCTAATGTTGCAAATGTGATCCCACTATATCAGCATTTTCTTTGCATAAATGCAAAATTTCGGACCATATACACGTAGTTCCGCTTGTACTACTAAATGTTTTTCGTGCCCACTGCTCTTAGCGTCAACAGAAGTTACATTCATAGTTGGACACTTCAGTAATGGATCATTGTGCAAACTTTTTGATTCTATGTACAGTTCTTTCTTTTCTGTTCTCGACCAATATTATAATATATCAAGCGTTCAAAGCTTTTCTAAAGCTCTTCTCACAGTGAAAACAAAGTGTGCAGAAATGCAGTTTTGTAACAAAAATATTACGGAAATGTTCTCAGGAACAGGCTAATCCTGTGTTATTATTGCTTAAGTCAAAGCGAAAATATATTTCAATCTCATTAAATTTTATCATTCAATTTGCACAAAATACAAATGGTGAAATTCTTCGTGATTGAGGCGTGCATCTTTAAGCCAAAATTAAAAAATTTGCTTTCCAATTGTCGTCCTTTTTTTCTACGAAACAAAAAAATATTTCTGTATATGTGTATTTTACGAGAGATCACATAAAATATTAGAAAAGAAATTATAAATAGTTGAGAACCACGCCCAAAAAAGTATAATTTCATGTAATTGGAATCTGAGTTCTTGTAATTGATGTTCGCAAAAATTTCTTTGTGATGCATTTCGGCGTCACTCTGCGGTGAGATCGGCTGCAGCAAGAATTTTGCAAAATAAGATGGTTTCAATCATTTCGTCAAATATTTGAGAAGTTTTAAGCCGACCACACACATGTGATTTGTGCGTGCGATTTGTTTGCGAAGTATTTTTTTATACACATCCGTCAAATCATATTAAACATAAACGTAAACAGGTGAACATGCATTACGGATGTGGATGCGAGTGACGCAATTAATCCTTTGAATATTTATTTATGGACGTAACGAAAAGCAAGAAGAATTGTAAAGAGTTTTTCCCGTGCTTTTCGCCAATCGTTTCTATCCCTATAATTATCACTTTTACTTTGCCAAATGGCATTTTCTTTTCAAATTTCAAGATTACAATATTCGTGTCTTGAAAATTGCTTGTGCCCCATGCCAGCTGCGCTCGCAAGTTGACGTTTCGTTGCAAACTACGAGTAAAATGAAAAAAATTGTCAAATGTCGACAAACAAGATCACATCTAACACTTATGTACAAAAAAATCGCAAGAAATTAAACATTTTCAGATTCTTCTTGCAACATAACGACAAAAGTTTCGAAAAACTCTACCCTCAGGCAGATGCATATAAAAATGTATATGTACACACATATATGTACATACTTGTGTGAAGATAATTTATTATTTCTGATTAGAGTTCTTTAATGAGTACCAGTTTCTAAATGAAAAAGACATTACACAATCATTAGACACTAAACATGGGAAATGGGATGGAATGCGATGTGTAAATACACGTACTTATGTACGAAATGGAACTTTTTGGAGATGAATGAATGTTTTATATCACATCAGGAAAACTAAACATATTGTTCTAACTCACCAGTCCATTCATGAGAAGCAAATTCATCATGAAGATCTTGGTTTAATAGTTTTTAAAGAAAGAAAGAGATTAATATATTTATGTATTAAAAGAAATTTATAAACCACTTGCTAAATCAAAAAACAATGTCTTTTAAGACGTCATTAGCTGGAATCCTGAATTGATTACAATGATTAAAAAAATTTATTTTTTTAAATACTTACGTCCAGCTTCCTCTTCTACTTTAATTTTTAAGGAATCTCTAAAGGTAGGCAAAACAATTGAATCACTTTCTTTGGTCATGGCAACTAAATCTTTCATCGAATAAGATCGATCAGCAATCACCAGATGACGCTCTAAAATCGAGCGGGACTAAAAATTAAACGAGAATTCATTAGATATTTGATAAATAATTTGGATTACATGATGGTAGTTACATGATAAGCAAAGTTTTTCATAAATAATTTCTTATGCACAGATGGTAAATCTAGACCGATTTTCTGCCAGCCTTTGTCGCGCGTCACAAAGTATGTGTAACGCCTTTGCGTGTTATTCAACTGTTCGTTAAATGATGAAAATTGACCCATTTTGTAAGAATCACTTTAAGATATAAATCCAATTTAATTATTGAAGTTAATGGAAAATTTTCAAAATCGCTTTAACGATGTCGATTTTTACCTCAACATGGGGTCACTTTCTAATTTTCCTAGGACTGTGGTATAGGGAACTCCAAGAACTTTGTCAATAATGTGAACATAACCGTTAGTACTGGCCACATCTGCTTCCAATATAGTGGCGTTGACGCCACCACCTTCAACAGTAATGACTTCATCTGATCCTTCCCCGTTAATGTTGAAATAAAGGAACGTGCGGTTGTTTACAGTGGGCACTTGGGCAATCTTTGAATTGAAAGAGGACGTGATATTTTAATGAAATATGTAATGGCAATTTTTTTTCAACTTACTAAATTTTGATTTTTTTCTTTAATTTTCTGCACGTTGAGTCGATCTTTAATAATATGCATATTTAAAATTTCCCTCATTTTCGGTCCATCCCTGTAACATTGAGGTAATGATTTGATTTACAACTTTTTTGTAATAATTCTTGCACTGCAAACCTGATAATATTATCAATGGCGGATCTATTCCAGGCCTCATTACTGGGTGCTAGTATTGTTACATCTCCGAAATTGTTAATATCATCAAGAACTTGGCCACCAATATCCATAATGACTTCAAGGAACTTTCTCAAAGCACCATTTTCATTTTCCTGCATTTAACAAGAGAACAAAAAATTTAAATATACTATTTTATCTATGGATGTACGTATGAAATTAAAAAAGTAATAAATGGCATTTATATTTATTGTCGTGCAATGTTAATGTGAATATTTGTAGTTTTGTTCGCAATTACTTCTTACAAAAGCTAATCCGATGAATAGTATTTATAATGCAATATGACATATAAGTAGTTTTTAAATTAAATTAACAGTCAAATATATAAAAATTACATTTCAATTCTAGATATTGTGCAGCTGACAAAAGACAAGACAAGACAAGAGAAAGCTGCTTTCGAGATTTCTTTTGTGATCGAATACAAATTCGATTCTCAAATCCCGATTCTGTCTTATCATTTTTAATATTTTTACCTGAGTGAATTGTATTTCGTTTTAATATAAAGGCATGTTCTGAAAATCACTTTTTTGTAAGTGATTTCAAAGCACAAGGAAGGTGTTCTGCATACCAAACTTTTTGAATTTTTGTGATTTAAAACCGGTTAGCTAAACGGCTGCTGATTTAAAATCATTGGTTATTTTTCAATCATTTTGTTTTGAATTTCGCAATAAATTAATTAAGTGAATAGTATGAAATGTTTTTTAATAGATTTGTATAGTAGGACAGACAATTTTCCACACAAAAAGTATATTGAAGACAGTTTCTATTGCATGAAATGTTGTTTTAATACATCGATGCTTGCCAGAGTAGATAAATATTTCTTTCAACGAGAAATGTAAATAGTTTTTTTTTTAACAAAACGAACTATGTATTTTCAATTAAACTTAATTATTTTTGTTAAATTATATTCAGAATAGTTATTAACTGTCAATTGTTTGCCCAATTTTAAAAATAATTACGCATAAAGTAGTAGCAAATGGCAACAACAATTAATTACGAACAGTGCCAGCTTCGGTGCGAACTCTTGCAACGTCCTTATTTTGTTAAATTAAAAATTTTGCACTCCACATTTAAAAATTAAACGGATTTCATCATGTAAGTATCTTTAGTGGAATATAAAAATAAAATTTCAATAAAATAATTAGATATTTTGACTAAACTTTTATTAATTTTCAATACATAAAAAATTGTCATCAAACCACAACAAAACATCAGCTGTTTTCTTGTGTTTTCGAAAAGGTAAAATCACACCGAAAAGTTAAAATTTTTGCGATTTTCAGAACATCACCAAATCATATTTGTGATTTTAAAATTATGTGATTAGAAATCTTGTGATTTTCAGAACATGCTGTGATAGTAAATGAATTTATATTTTCATAGCTCCAGCTTTTTTTAACTGGTAGTCGTTCGATTCCTGCCAGAAACTCTAGTGTGAAAAACATATTTAAAAATTTTCTTTGATGTTTCAATTGCAATTTAGTGATAATATATTTGCTAAGAAGTAAACATGGCCTTATTTAATTAAACATATTATAATCTCTTTTGGATAGACCTGCATGGCGAGTGTGCAAAAGAACATCGGGTAGAGGAGGAGAATAGGACTACTACTACTCAAATAACAATTAGACACGTCTTTAAGGGAAGTGATACCGACGGTTTGAAGAAGTTAACAGATTAGAACGAAAATACTCTCCCACAAACGCAATGAACTTATGTGGTCCATTAATTTGGAGGCATTAGTATTTAAATACCTAGTTTAGCGTTAACAACATCTTAAAAACATGATCCAAAGAAATGCTTTCGCAAATGCAATTAAAGAATTTTACCCTTATTTTTCGAATTGTTTAAGAGTTTTCATTTAATTTCACTCCATAGAGTACAAATGAGTGATTTAAAAGGGATCCAAAGAAATTGATATTTAAATAATATTAAATTGGGTTCAAATACTATTTATTGGGTTTTTTTTCTAGGTTAGGAAATTTCGTCATAATCGGCGATCAGGTACTTTTTGTTTAATATTTTCATAATATAAGTGAATAGAATTTATCTTGTATATAATAATTACAATATAAAAAATATTTGTTAATTAATTTCTTCAACAGAAATAAAATTTTGGTCTTTTAGTGCCGGATTGTAAACTTTTGGGGGGAAGGTATGGGGTTCAACTTTATGTACTAAAAAAATTTAATGCTTTGATACCGTGTTAACAATAATTTGCATTTAAAAAGTTAATTAACAGTTTCATCTAAATATTTCTTAATATCTCTAAATTTTTTTTGACCTTTTTATAACAATTTTGATGAAAATATTATTTAAGCTCGAGGTCTTATTTAGTGGTTTGTTTATTAAACAAACAGAATTTTCCTGAGGATGATACTCAATGAGTTTTGAAATATCGATAATTACAAATAAAATTAATAATAGCTTGTTTCCACGACAATTTGAATCTCCTGTTTCGCTTTCTGAAGCATGTTTATGAATCATGCTGTTTACACGACTCATCTACCTGCTTCGATTTTTTTTCTTTCCATTGTTTTTTAACTTTTATAAAATTTAAATAAATTAAGTTTTCACTGAATTCAAATTTATTATTACGCCTAGGAAACACACACAAAAAGCAATTATATTTTTTAACATTTCACTTTTAATTTTGCAGCGAAGCAGGTGCCGTGGAAACATGCTATAAACTTAAAAAAATAAACAAATATCCTGAAGATGGTACTCGATGAGTACCGAAATATCGATAAAAATTTAAATAAAAATTAAAAAGACCTTAAGCTTTAAAAATAAATTAAGTTTATTAATTAAAATAAAAACGGTCAAAAAACTAAAACGTATACAAATAAAATTGTTTAACTACTAAATAAGACCTTGAGCTTAAATAATCCCCCTTATTATGGTTGTCGACGTCGACGTCACACCAAGTCGACATCAATATATTGGCAATTGTGGGATCATTATCGAGAACTATTAAATATTATTTATAGGATATTACTACTACTATGGCTTATAAAATTACAATTGGCCATCAATATTAGTTAGTTAGTTAGTTAGTCTTTTTACTGTCGACTTGATGTGACGTCGACGTCGACAATCATAATAAGGGGGAATATTTTTATCAAAACTAAACATTTCTTATATAGTATTTGGACGTTTGGTAGTTACGTCGTGATTTAATCATAATAAATAAACATTTTTCTTAGTTTCACTTATGATAATTTAATATATAAGTGTTGATTTAAGTCTAAAATTAAAATTATTTTTAAATGGTCGCGGTATACGTGGCTAGAAAGTGTCAAACATATCCTTTTAATTTTTTTCTTTCAAATTCTTTATACAATTTACGATAAAAATTTAACTTTCAAATAGCAGCTTTTGCGATTTTAACACACCAATTAGTGTGGAAAACATGCATGTCTGCTCGTTTAAATGCACGTTAAACAAAATATTTGCTAAAATATTCAAAATTACTACATACTTTAGGACAATTTATATAATTAAAGCATTGAAATGTTTAGCAAAATCAAAATTGCACACATAAGAATACAAATATTGATTTACCGTGCAAATATACTGAATGTATGCATGTATGTATGTATGTGTACATATGCGTGTGCTACAGAAACAAATAAGCGGTCACCTCCTGAAAATGAAACGCTCAAATGCATCAATTGGTTGTCAAGAGCTGTGGCCAGAGTAAGCAGTACGATTTTTAGAACATGTCTTTTTAAACCTTCTTTTAGCTCTAAAACAAATTAATTGCAGTTGCCAACTGCATCGAATTGATCTGACAAGTACGAATTCCCTGCTAAGAATTAGAGTTATCTAGCTTCAAACAAGACTTTCCTGTTGAGTAGTGGATTCTGCCCATAGGATAGCGCGAAATTTATTGATGTCCCAACACTCAGCTTCGACATCAATAACCACATAAACAAGTAAAATAACCAGCCCTCTTTCCACGACTGGCGTCTAAAATACAGCCACTATTGGGTCCCCTGAAGGGGTCCCAGAAATATCCAAAGGAAAAAGGCTCTGTAGTTGTACTAGTTTGCATGTAGTCATCTTTACGCCACGACTCAATGTGAGTATCATTGCAGTGTTTAAAATTGCCGGGGGAATTGCGTTAGCAATGGAAATCTGCCCTCGGACTTAAAAGAGCTTTTTTATTCTACATTTAAAATGCTCGATAAATTTGTATTATTCGTTTTGTATTTGATTTAAGAAAAAGATCTAGAAAATAAATCATAAAAGGAAGAAACAAACATTTCACTGTACAACTCGAATGGAAAGAAAACGTTTTCCAATTGCAATGTATGAATAAATAGTATAAAAACTTGAACAGAAGGGTAACCGTCTCCTATTTTTTGGTGCAATTGCTTTTTTCACCTGTTTGTTCGGAAATAAAAAAGACATGTTTTAAAAAGACTCAATCATCGTTTGCGGAATTGTACGAGTAAAATTGATATTTTTATCGATATTTTAGTTGTAGTTTTAGAAAACGACTCCACGTCGACGTGACTCAGGCCACGTATGAGTCTGTTCATTATCAGGAATTGGCACGATTTTTATTTTCCTTTCAGAAAGCGGTCTAATGTACATTTATTTACACTGAATTTTGCGAATATATATTTCATATTTAGTTCACTAGTGATAATGCAGCGTTTCAGGAAGCTTGTTTTTTTTTTAACTAAATACATTTAGTTAGTGGATAAAATTATGTTAAAATAAATTGTGTGGTAAATACTTACGATGCCCTATTGCGTATTTTTGGTATCAAGTTTGAAAGTGTGTTGGATGTTGAAGTTTGTTGTCGCACCATTTAAGAAAAATAAATGTTTTTAATTTCTGAGTAATTATGTCAAGTACATATTCAATTAGAATCTTAAAATTTATTTCCGAATTCATACTGATACATATTTAAAATTTAAGAATGAATCTAGTTCACGATTAGGTTACAGAATAATGAATAATTAATTAATGCCACAAACTGGGGTACGAGTATAGTCATGCAGGTAATGAGAGCTGCAGAATGATGTTTGTATCATAAGGTTATAAAACATAATTCTAATAAAAATGTAAGAGATTGCAATATTATATCATTATTTATTTATTAATTTAATTATTAAATATTTACTGGCACAAGCAGACTGGCGTTACGAGCAACTTTTTGTGAAGAAAAATGTGACTGTTAAGGAGTGACGATTTTTTTAGAGCAAATCGCTCTGGTTGCCAAGGCTTTTCCGACAAGGGGCCCAAACGTAACAGTTCCACTTATCGGAATTGCCACTTACCAAAAATGCTGTAAATCTATTAAAATCTATTAATGATCAAGAAAGCAATAAAGAAATGTTCTTTCTAATGTAGCCGTAAGCAGAATTGTTGTTCTATCGAACGATTATTTGTTGTACACGAAAAAACTTATCAGACAAATTTATTAATAGAAAAATATATTGTAACCATGTGCATACAAATATGCCTTATAGTACGAGTAAGTTAACAAAAATATGTATTTGGTCAGTGTTTTAGTTCATTTGAAATCTCTTTCTGAGCAAATAATGTTGCAGCAGTGCTTAATGGAAGGCATTACAAGGACGAAGGTTAAACAATTTATTAATTTTACCATTACACCGGTGAGCTACGAACATAAAAAATCATAGCAGCAGAAAATATCTGTTACTCAGGACTGTGGGTCCTGTAAAAGTGGTTTGAAGACAGTTCACAGTTTCACGAATCTGAATTTTCAAATGTGTTTTTCTCGAAGTGAAAAAACGAAAATATAGGAAGAGAAGACGAGAAAAATTTAACAAGAGGTTGTGTGTTATTTTTCAACCATCCGCCGATGTGAATAATACAGTCGAATTCAGATAAATGAACGCCTAATAAAAGAAAAACCGCATAATTCTTAACTATTATTTTTGATTAATTTCAAAGAACTTTATTTTGTTCAAACGGAAACTCGTTTCAATAAAACGCAAGATTATATGAAACAAAGAAGAAAAAAATCTATTTACCGCTGACGAAACACCATGCAATGTTGGCGCAGTGTAATCGTATCAAAATTATTTTTAAAATGGACAGAAATTTATACAAGTGGTGTAAATCTTCACGACCCCATTGATGTGAACATAACGTCGGCAGAGAGAGGGTATTAATATGTTCATGTTCTTGTATGTGGCGAATACGTCTTGATGTTTTTTCGTATATGTGTGTGTCGTTTTCTGCGTTTGGGTTTGCAAGGTTTTGCGTTTTTCGAACACATGACCGTTGCAACGATGGCAGCACATGAACATGAGCTGTCTCCACCAGCCGAATTTATGCGCGACTTATGTTTAGTTCAATGTTTATTAATTCTCTGGTCAGATTTCAAATTGTTTTAGTGTTTCTTGCGAGTTTATTTTAAATTAGTGTATTTATTATATTATATTAAACAGAATTTATAATTTAGCTTTTTTATACTTGTACTATTCTTTGCATTTCTTGCAATAAAGTGTCAAAGAAAAATGATATGATAATGCGCTAATACACCTATTCCTCATCATGCACGATTTTCTCGTATCTTTTGATGAATGTACTGGGAGTAAAAATTAATTATAGTAAATTAAAATTAGTCTCCATCTATAAAATTTTTTAGAAAAAATTATGAATTATCAAAGATTAGAAATTGGACTTCGTGCCAATGGAGAAATAGGTGCATTTTGGAAATTGTCAGAAATAATCTAATAATACTCTGATAAATTTTTCACCACATGCTCTTCAATGCCTCCCCTTTTTATGAGTATTTTTACAGTCATGAGCGTAGGAGTATGCTGAAGCTTAATTTAGTGGGGGTGGCGATATATGTAAATATGTGTGAAGTTAAATGTGAATTAAAACGCAATATTTACCTTAAAAGACTACAAAATTATTTTGAAAAAATTGTAGTTAGAAGCGACCAGTCCAGGAGCGCATTAAATGTTATTGACAAAAACACAATTTAAGCACAAAAAATAATAATAATAAGTAATCTTGAGTAAAAAAAATTAAAAATTTTATAAAACGGGAAAATAATTATGTACAGGAAGGAAAGTTTTTGATCGATGATAAAATAAAAATAAATAACAATAATAATTATAAAAGTATACAAATCGCACAACTTTTTCGTGTGATAAAACTAAATGAAAAATTTTGAAATGCGCGAGCGTAATTTTAAAATGTCTTGAAAGAACTAATCACATAGGAATTCCAATTTTATATGTTTTGTTATATGGTTTGTTTAGCTTATAATAAATAAAATGTGTCTCTAATTGGCCAATTTCTCAAACAAAACTGCTAAAAGTCCGAATATTTACACGCAATAATTTGTTAATCATAATTTTTCATGTGACAGTGTAAAGGAAGTATTATGAAGCAGAATAAGTTTTTAGCCTTGTAGTCTACAATCAGTCCGTTAAAATATAAAAACCGATTGTCAAACATTTGCTTATGACACTTGTGGGTAATTGACAAAATTTACTGCTAAATATCCCGATCTATGACTTCAAACTTCTATTCTGGAAGCCTGCTGTTGTAAAACGACCAAGAAAAGATTGTCCACAATAAAATCTTCGCATGACTATGTTTGGGGTAAACCAATAATCTTTCACAAGAATATTATGAAAAGAACTTGAATTTGGCTGAAATTATTTATTGAATTGAAATGGATAAAATTGAAGATATTCAACTTTGTGTTGTTGCCCAATAAAATCTTAATTTTAGTATGAACAATATGATCATTTCCGCATTTATGTGAGTATGTGAAACTTTGTAAATTACCCAACTTGAATATAGGGATACTCGTACTTGGGAGGAAATTAAAGCAATTGGACTCAAAACTACAAGACTAAAATTGCTTTCGATGAGTTTGAAATGAAATTCATTATAATTTTTTTTATTAGAATACTTACATTACACCCAAAATTTTTTTAAAATAAAATTTATATTTTAAAAATTATTTTAAAATAAAACTTTGCTTTTGATTTTACTATGAACCGAGTGTAGTTTTTTTAAATCGTGTAAAAATCGACATTGAAAAACTATGGTGTTTTATTCAGTTCAAGTAAAATCTGTCTTGGGCTTCTCTTTTTCATTAACATTTCAGTAACATTTTGTGTGTGTGTGTGTGGATGTTTGTGTGGATTGTGATACTGGTATTAGGAAACGTTTGAAAGCTTTGTTCTTAATTGAGTCTCTTGGCAAATTTCCTAACCATGTATTTGCAGCAAAGAGTTCGCAGACCCAAAATAAAAACAAAGCCATGCATAATCATAAGTTTCTTAACTCTGGCATCAAATTACGAGCACATCTATCCTTTGGAAAGTCTAATGCCATAATTTCTCTTTATGGAAGTATCCCTGTACGTGTATGAACATGTAGATAATACTCTTAACAGATAATAACCCTGCTGGGTTAAAGCAAGCCTACAGTCTATTACTTATTTAACTAAATACTTTGAAATGTGTTTGAGGAGTATGTGAAAACATACGATTATGATACATTTTTGAGTTTGGGATAAGATAATATTGTATGTACACAAATTGGCTTATGTACTGTACATATATGTATATTTATGTTTCTACTGTAGAGGGCAGGATGTTTTTCTTTTTCAATCGGGGCGTGCTTTATGTTCGAATTCTATAGAAAGTTTCGAGGAAAATGACAAGCAAACTGTATTATATCGTAATAAATGTGTTTTTTCTTTGAAATTGAGCTGATGCTCGTTAATAGGAATCCTATTAAATGTCGACTTTAATCCAAACTGTCGTTGGGGACAGTGTTGTCGATCACAAAATAAATGGTAATAAATAAACTTTTTAACTATTGTCTAGATTATTTGAAACACTCATATTAACTGCGCTATATTGGGAGATGACCAGCTCGCGAATGAAAGTTTTTGGGCCTAACCTTTTCGTAAATCCCAGCAGATTTTACAAAGGTTTACAATTTTCCATTTTTCTTATTCTTTCTTTTATGGTGTTCAAAATATTTTCTGATTTTTATACTTTTTAATATAAACATTTAGAAAAAATTTGCTTTTTAAATGTGGTTTAGATGTTCGTATGCCGACATTTCATTGAGCGCTAAATCATCAGTGAACTTTAAGCAGATTGAAATTTCAATATTAAGAAGAAAAATTTATATTAATTTGTAAACAGAAATTGATTGATTGATTTTGGTATTCCTCTTATAGCAGTTGTTGAAATAGTGAAATACGTATGTTTTTACACTATCTTGAAAAATGTATGCGGCCACAGAAATTATTTCTGAAGCCCAAATTTTTTAATGATTCGTAAAAATTGCAATTGTTTTTCCAAAACGAAGCCAAAAAAAAGCAGGTAAGCAACTATCGAAATTATTTTCAATATTTTTAAAAAGAAATTTGCACGTGAACTTTGAAATTTTTAATATTTTTGGGGAAGTTCATGAAACCATACGTTTCAAAAGCTATTTCTTTAAAAAATGAGTCTATCATCTACATGTCCTAATTCTGCATACATACATACATATGTTTCTTACCAAAAGGATGATGTAGACTGCTTTCCACCGATATGTAACCCGAGAGCTTTTACTTTTCCCTTGCAATATTATTTGTTGTGGTAATAACACATCCCAGATAGAATACATACGTAAATTTCAAGTAAATCTAACCAATAGCTTATAAGTAAAACATTTATTAACACACATTTTGCAATCGCTCTCACTCTTTTCATTCAAAATATAACGTTCTAATATGAAAATACATACATAAGGACTATATGCAGTTGAATAGATTCAACTCAAATGGTCTAATATGAAAAAAATACTGTTTTCTAATATGGAGGATTGTTCTTGCGCGTTGATCAATATTTTTTCCATCCTAATTACATACACTATACGTATGTATATAAGTATATAGTACATACATATGTATGTATGTATTATATCTTTTTTCTAGCAAAAAGAAAACTTATTTGGAACAACGGGGATAATAATAGTATTTACTAGATCTGTTTTGGAGTTGCTATTGTAAGATTTGATGTTTCATTGTGTTTACTACGAGTAGATTTTGATGTCTTACCTGTAGAAATTGCGTTACCGTGGTATCAATTATCATCAGCGGGCGGTGTATCAAGTGAACAACGCCGTTGCGCACCGGAATATTAGCCTTCACAATTTCAGCTAATACCACGCCCGTGGCGTGTTTTGAATCCCCCAGTAAGGTGTTTGACTTTACATACACTAGAAGTAAAATAAATGAATTTCAGTTGGATATGTCTGCCGCTCTCTCTCTGTCTCTCTCTTCGTCTCTCAACAAACAATGCAATTTCATTTAGTTCAAATATGCTCTTAATCAAAGTTATAAACAATCAGGACTTACTTTTTCCTTCTTTTTGTTTGGAAAAGCTTACTGTTACTTTAATATTATCCTCAAAGGCGGCAGTGGTTTGAGGCACTTCAATTTGTGCAGCCGAAGTGAATATCACATTGTTTAAGATCACATGGCCATCGATAACTTTATTATCGACTAAACTGCTGCGGGTAGTTTGCTGAATGAAGCATGCGTTTTTGTTATTATAAATATTATTATTCTGGTAAAATAGAGAAATGGGTTCCTAAAATTGTTACCTTAAAACCTTCATCAACGGGTATGAGAAAAGTGTGGCCACCGGGTGATTGGTATAAATTTTCCTTTCGCATGACGGTGACTTGTGAGCGATACGATCTTAATTGAGAATTTTATTAAAATAATGAGACCAGTATGGATTGCGTTGGAATAATCAACTTACCTCAACCGATTGTCTCCTATATTAAGTAAATCGGCTTGTTGAAGAAATTGAAATGCATCTGGATTTGTGATTTCGGTCTTGGAAGTTGGTAGCGCTGTAAGCGGAACTAATACTTCGTCAATAATGTGCATCACCTAAAAATTTTCAGGTACAATATTTATATTTCATTATTCTTTTTCTCTCTAAATTTGTGTACAAACCTGTCTTTTTCCCTCGTTATTGGTCATTTCAACAGACAACGATGGAATGATTCTAGCGTTGTTAACGTAAATATCGCCATTACGATTTTTGGTTATATACAATGGCGGATTGCCATCCATGTCTGATGGTATGGTCTTGGTTAGTTGATCTTGGGTCATCGCGACCGTAGCTTGAATTATATCATACTAAATAGTAACATATTACATTTTGTTCTTGTATTTGCTTACCCATGTGATATAAGACGTAAGTGGTGCCATGATGCCGTTGAAAAGCTTCATTTGTGGGAACAAATAGCGTACATGCTCTTAGTGATAATGTGGAATTGGCAATCGGATTCTGCTCTAATAAGCTGTAAAACTGAAAATAAGAAAAGTAAATTGATTAAAATTCTTCCTGCTCAAGTACTATCCTTCTAATTTTAGAAGGACATACATATTTTATCAAGGAAACAAACGGTTAAAAACGCATTAACTAGAGTGCTTAAATATATAATAGCAGCATACTAGAACTGACTCTTAATTGGGAGAAAGCAATGCTTGTGCAAACCTTTTAACATGGCAAATAAAACTTCTAATAAAGTATGCGACAGTATGGCTTTGCCATACGCGTTTGAATTCACATATCGATTGGTGAAAACAACGCTGGTACAAAATTTATATTATTTTATTGATTTATTTTTTATTTTCTCGTTGTTGTATATATGTACTTATATTTACGTACCAGTATTTTTATCGGAGTAATAAAAAGTTATAAATTTAGATATGAGTAAAACTTTGCAATAAAAGTACTCAGAAATTTGTTCTGTTCTTCCTTTTAGCTGACGAATTGAAATCAAATAAATTTAAATTAATTACTTAATATTGATGTTTATTACTAATTGCTTAAACAACTAAAGTGTTACGAAATGTATTGTTTGTTGTGGCCTTAGCCGTTCATATTCAAACATTTCATTGGTAGCTAAACCAAATTGTCAGTGAACTTTGAAAACATTCAACCTCTGATATGTTTATGCCAAACAAAGTAAATACAATATGGGAATTCTATATTATTACAAAATACATAATCATAGTAGGCTTATAATGCTTTTATACAAACAACACAAGAAACAATTACACTCAACTTGAGTCTATTTTATTTATCTTGAGGTTAAATGTTTTCAAACTGCTTAAAGTTCACTGACAATTTGGTTTAGCGACCAATAAAATGTCGGCAAATGAACAGCTAAAGCCACAACAAAATACATTTTGTAAAACTCTAACCAAGATTAATTTTTTAAAAATATTATCCGTCCGATTTTCAAAACTAATCAAGGCCTTTTGCACCGAAGTTTTGCTTAATCATTGCTAATGCCAGTACATTAACTAACCGATAAAAAATAAATATGAGCTATTTAAATATTTAAAACCATATGTATTGTTAGGATCAATTTTTGATTAAGTGCAGTAAATGAAATTACAATAATTATGTACATGTAAACGTATACACCAATGTATGTAAATAGTATGTGTATATCATACGTATAACCCGAACTAGAATTTCCAATAAAGGAGCTTTATTGGCTTGGAATAGATCCAGTTAAAAAAATGTATCTAAAATTAATAATAATAATTGAAAATTTGACATCGTACGGAAACGATTCTTCTAGACAGTAATGGACAATATCTTAAGATAACGATTGGGAAAAACAAACAGAAATCAAATAGATGTTTTAACTCATACGAGTATAAATTTGTTTGGAAATTATTTCATTCAAATTCAATTATTTTGCATTGGGGAGGGAAAATTTATTGATAATCGATTAATAATTCTACTACAATTTCACTTCTTTTATGAAATTACAAAAAATAGGGGTGCCACAAGGAAAACTAACAAGTAAAATATTTATTTTAGTAACACAATTATTTAATAATTCATCATTACAAATATTTTACTACACGTACATAAATACTCCTAGTATTAAAACTAAAGTTAAAGTTATTAAAAAATTCAATAGATCAACAATGGTGGCAGTGCAAAAGGCCATCTTGGGCCAAACCCCCATTACATTTGTATGTCCATTTATTATTACATATATGTACTCGTATGTACATATATACATATGTATATCAGATCTTGCAAAAATTTAAAATTCAATAGATGTTTAATAAACATAATTTTACATTAAATTTACAGCAAAACTATTTTATGAACAAAATTATATACTAATTTTATACTAAACATATATATGCACATGTATATATATATATATATATATATATATATATATATATATATATATATACATGTGCATATATATGTTTAGTATAAATATATATATATATATATATATATATATATATATATATATATATATATATATATATATATATATATGTGTGTGTGTATATATATATATATATATATATATATATATATATATATATATATATATATATATATATGTGTGTATATATATATATATATATATATATATATATATATATATATATATATATATATATATATATGTGTGTGTGTGTGTGTGTGTGTGTGTGTGTGAAATTTAGGTGATATGGACTGATAAAGAACAAACATATTTGTTCGGTAAACAATGAATTCGTCCTTAATTGCAAGCCTAAGAATAAGGAATATGTATATACATATGTACAAATGCAAATAACTTAATCGAATATGTCACTTGTATTCAAGATTTTATGAAGAGGCTATTTTTTACAAGTACTTCAAATGCTATTCGTCCCATAAAATACTTTACATTGTAATGTATATGAAAGTAATCTTTATTAGACATTTATTGTCTAATTTTGAATTTCTCCAAGGTTGACTGTTGCGTTACTTCAGTATAAATTCTTGTTTTTCATACATAAAAAATAAAATAAAAATGTATTAAAATAACGTAATTCTTCGTCTTGCTGAAATACAAAATTAGACACTTAATCATTTAACTTTCTTATTGATATTGGCATCGACTGGATTTGAACTCCAGCTGGAGAAGATTTTATTTCATCATGAAGTGTTTAACAGTCAACGTGTGTACCACCTCGGCCACATCGGTATATAAATAAACGGCTCTAAGTTCATATATAAAGAGAGTAGTTATGTAGCTGTGGGAGTAAAAGTTTTGGGAGAGATACAGCTAAAAATAGCTTCCTTAGAAGTAATGAAAATGCAGAGATTTTGATGCAAATTTGATATAAATGCAATCTAGCTAATTTTCAACTGATTTTAACTAGGCTTGTCAGTAAAAAGTTATCTTTTTTAATACTCTTAACATATTGAGAAGAAATATTTTTGAAGAAAATAATTTCATACTAAATAAAGAAGAAATAGAAGTCTTGAAAGGATAAGAACATATCAACAGCCACAATTTGTTTTTTCTGAAATAAGTAATAGTTGATTTGAAAATTAAGAAAAACTACTAATTTCACGTAAATAAACTCTTAGGAAATTAGAAAGATCTAGTGCATCTTCTACTTTAGAAGGAATTAAAATGTCATTTCATAAGAGTAATTTCAAAGTATTTTTTTTTTCATAATTATTCAAAATAAAACTCTCAACAAGCAAGTTTTTTTCCCAAACATCTACGGAAACTTGTGGTCGGTCATTCCAATTTCCCTTAAAAAGAAGGAAGTAGTGAATAATGCTTTTGAACAAAGTATAAAGAATTTCTCAAATGAAATTATAATTAAAATAATTGTGCAATTATATTCATATGTTTCTAATTTCTAAGTTCACGCATACTTCGTATGTGCACAGCAACCCTTAAACACACAATCGTTTTGCCACCTGCCCTTGTAATTGCACATGTTCAACACTTCAGAAGCACCTAACCCTTATCCTACCCACAATGCCATATGCTCTTTTTGTAGCACTTCACCTTCCATTTTTTTACTTTTTTAAGCAAAAAATAATACAATTTTTTGTTGCTTTTTCGCAGTGCGTAAAATTATTTACTTTCGAATATAAAATGCAGATTTTTCCAATAATTTAAATGAAGTCAGAAAATAGTGGGCATTTCAACGTTTTTTTTTAATATCATTTTGATATGTACGTATTTCAAAAATTTTATTAATTACATTAAAATTATATAAAATAAAACATGGAAATAAACAGTCGATTATACCAGTTTAAATTTTGTTGCTTACCCTCCCCCAGCGAACCCTCGAAGAAGGGCCCTTCGTGCATAATGTTTAAAAAGGTTATTTCGTTATACTAGTTTGAATAATTTTCAGAAAATTATGTGTTTATCACAATTTAAGAAAATTGGATTTTCATGATAAATTTTTTCGGATTTCTATGAAAACAGAATTTACTTAACAATACATCCATAAGTATATATGCATTTATATATAGACATAAATATGTATACACACACAAACATATGTACGAGTAATTTACAGTTTGGTTGATAATTGTGTTCGTCTATATTTCTCCAAACTCGTCCGTTTTATAATAAAAATTCTAATTTGACTGGTTTATCATTAAATCCAAAAGCTTGAATAAAATACGATTAAGTCGGTCTTAAAAAGCAGTAAAAAGATGTTATATCGCAGGACCAAATGTCATCGGAGTTGTGGGATTTCTGCTTTTGTCAGTATCAAATTTGTATAGATGGGAAATTTCAATCACCTTTGCTGATAAAAATTCAATTCACTAAAAGATGGAAGATATTTGGGTGTAGATTTGACAACTGCAAGAAATTCTTTTCAATTCTACAAATTCTTTTCAATGCAGATCATGATATTTTTCATTTATAAATAAGGTAGCGCAAAGTTATGTCATCATTTGAATATGTTAATTTGCAGCCAGATGTTTTGCGAGCAACAATTCAAAATGTATCAATTTCTGCCAACTAATATCATCAATTTCTTATTTTCAAATAAACTTGAAAATATTTGCTCTTTTTCATTTGTAACAAAATGGCATCCAGTTCATATTATCGCCATTTTTAGTTCCTTTGCATAAATTAATTAATTGCAAATCCTAAACTTGTCTGCGGTGTGTTAAGTGTTTAAGTGGGAGTTCTAGCTGTCGCTTCTGACCTTCTTACCTAATCTCTATTACGAAGTTTGTCGTACTGTATTGGTTAAATTGAAATTTTTTCAATTCATAAACATTTTTTTTATTAATGGCAAAGGAAGGAGTAGCTAATGGTGTAGCGACCATCGAAAACTCTTCTGAATTGATAAATTCAGAATTGTAACAAGAGCCAAAAAATGTAAAGTTTCAAATTGTAATAATTTTTACCGTTATAAAAGAAATTTTCTACTACAAAAATCGATCAAGCGTTTTTAATGTTTATTACCAATTATTTTTTATTTCACACCACTGTGTGGCAAACTGGATACAAGCCTGTGGTTAATGACAAATAAGCAAATTGTGGTTTAAGAGCTGTTAGTTTTAATTGGTTTGATTGCTGCCTAGAAAGTTGAACATATTTGATGGAAGTACTGTTTAATATTGGCATGTCGTATTGATAATTCGAAAACTTAAAATTCTTGAAAATCCGGCATTCGTGTACACATGCTTGACGTCACATGCATGACATCAACTTATTTATACGTTTATAACCTTAAATTTTCTATTTGTGAAACGAAGTCGCTATATCCCTCTAATTTGCGAATACAAATGAACTATTGCCCTTATGAAAGTAAACATTTCCGTTTCAAAAGTAAATGTATTATTTATGTGCCTTATCATTGCATTTGTTATCAGCTCAATATGTTATTGAATTTAATATATTAATAACATTTGTGTCCCATTCCGTCTGAAAAACTGCAGCATGGAAGTTTTTGTGCCTTGTGCACACCCTGTAAGTCGATCCTTACAAAACAACCCTGCGACAAGTTCTGTACATGCCAAAAGCCAAGCCTTAAATGCAACTCACAATTAACAAATATTACTAAATAAACAACAACAAAATAAAAACTTCATTTAGAAACTAACACTAAATTAAAAAAGGAAATATAGCGATAATAAGACATGTACATTTAGAATAATACACGCTACACTGTAAAATGGATAATTTCCACAACACTACCAGGATACAAATGATAAATTTGAAACCAAAACAACAACAACAAAAAATGCAAAGAGAGATGAAAGTAAGGCAAAATGAAAACTTATCAACTTTTTAATATTAACTTTTTTTTTGTTTTTGGGATATCTTACCCTAACAGGCATTAGTTTCCGTAATGGTGCGGTCTGTAAGAAAAAAGGCCATAAAACACGTTTTTTTTAACAAAACCATTTCTATTAAGGCCAAAATGAAACCGTATTTTCGTTTTTGTATGAATGCATGACTGTCCCCATGTCTGTCTGTTGTTTGGTGTGCATTGTATTGTTTTCACGGTTTGTGCATTTGTTTATTTATGTGTGTGAGTTGTGGCTTAAAGGATAATTTAAGATCATACTAATTTGACTCCATACAACACTTAAACCTTTATTTTATCATAAAAACAATTGTAATAAAAAAAAGAACGTGGATTTTCAGCTTTTCGTAATAAATTAAATATCCAATTATATACATACATAAATACATACATGTGTACGAGATTTGGCCAATTGGCTTTTGTAATACTTTTAAAGGCGTCGACATCACACCAAGTCGACATCAATATATTTGCAATTGTGGGATCGTTATCGAGAACTATATTATTGATAGGATATTAATACTACTATGGCTTATAAAATTACAATTGGCCATCAATATTAGTTAATTATTGCCTACAAGGAGTTCAGGAACTGCTGTCTTTTTACTGTCGACTTGATGTGACGTCGACGCGACAATCATAATAAGGGGATTATCGATAGCATTCGGTATCATTTTGAAATTCTTGAAATAAAAAATACATTATTTTCGGCACAACATGAAAACGATGAAAATAAAAAAATGATTCAATTATTGAACTTCCCAGATACACAGAGTATGCGCTGCATTCAGTTTGTTTCTAATTAGAGGCCTCTAGCCCTGCTTCAGTACCTTCATAGAGACAACTTGTTTGTTGTACATCTTCATTTTGTATGTGTGTATATGTATATGTATTTGACATAGCACGAAAGTATTTCTTGTATAAATCACAAGATATACTCCTTAAAACAAAATCTAAAACACACAATAATTTAGTAGAAAATTTAAACCGAAGTACAAATTGAACCAGGAGAATATAAGGAAAGCGAAGTATAATTTAGTTCAATTCTTAAATATTTTTACAAAGTCAAAATGAGTTGTTCAATACAGATCCGATAATTATTGGATCACTATGAATTACTATATACACAAAAATATTCATAATTTCTGATGTAAAGAGTTTATAGAAAAACCAACAACCACTCAAAAATATGATCAATAGAAAGAAACAAATGCGGAAAGGCAAGTGGCGAAGAATCTATATCCTTCTAATATATTCTAGATTCTCGTATAGGAATACATATTCCTGAAGATCTGATTTCCCAGTGAAAATGTTTATAAAAATTTAGGTAATATTATACCTTTTTAGACTCCTATTTAAGCGGCGTTTAAGAAACCTTAGTTGAAAATTATTCTGTAAAAAAAGCTTGATCAGAAAAGCTTTAATCAGAAAACATGTTTCAGTACAAAAACATATAAGAAGTACAAAAATTTTATAGAAGTTAATTTTTTACGGTAAGAACTTTAAAATGCTATTGAAGCATTTCCTCTAGTAATTGTGTCTACCACAAACACTGTTGCTGTTATCCATATCACTCTCTATTAAAATTATTTCAGATATTCCCCAATTTTGAAAATTTCTTTAGTAATTGTGTGGGGTACAAAGCTAATGTGTACATGGCTATATTTCGCTTTTACTTATACGATATTCTTCAGTAGCCTTCAACTATATTATGGAGAATCTGGAACCCTTGTAGTTCATATATTTATCCTTAAAATATAATTAAGAATTATTAGCATAAAATGTTTCGGATTTCATCAAAATAAGCAACAATTATTACTGGTTTTATTTCGAGAAAAAGCATTCCAGAACAGTTCCGATGGGTACAGCTGCACTTTATGCCTGTCGTTAGATTAATTTTTCTCAAAAGTTTAAAGAGATTTTAAACTAAAATCAAAATATTATTCGCAAACAGATGCTAAATGTTATAGCGGTTGCATGTATCCGTAAAGTTTTTTTCTGCCCGACATTTCTCACTAGAATAACCTCTACACTGACTTTAGTTCCAAGTCACTTGATTAATTTAGTTCGTATTGCTAAAAATAAGTAGCTCTTTCCATTAAATAAACTAACTAAAAATATTTTTGTAAAAAAAGTACAATTTACAACACGAACACCCTCCAGTCAAGCCGGTTAAGTTAATCTAGAAAACAAGCAAGCGATTGCGTCATCTTGTAGACAGAGCGAAATGCCATTAATTTCTTTGTGCGATAAATTTTATCTATTTTTAAATTACTTTTATGGAAAAGCTTATTTGTCCTAATTATATAATATTAAAAAATTTAATTAAGTTCTTCACGCACAATTACCACAAGTCGCTTATAATTTCAAACTCCAAACATCTTTGAATAAATAAATTCAAATATAATAATTGTTAATTAAAAGAAGTTAACAAAAAGATATAAAGAATAAAATTAATTGTTTTTCCCCTCTTTTTTGTAATATTCAAGCGGACCGCATAGCATTGCACTTAAAAACTGTGGGCACAAAACCACAACCTATAAGTTGTACACTCTGATCATGACTGACATTAAAAACATGTTCTTATCTTAAGCAATCTTCCATATGAACAGAAAAGCGAGTTTCACTTTTCCTCTTTTCTGTCATTAATCGGATGCGGATCTGGCGCTTGTGATCCGGAAGTAGTGAAAAACCATCCTTATTATTCGTACATTAAATTTTTGTTCACACAATTTAATTTTTTATTGATTATTTATTGGATTCGGACTAGAAATTTGAAATATTATTTCACCATGACATATTTAACCGTGAACACGTTTACCACCTCAAAATGGACTCAGTACAAAGAGCCTTTAAAGATGTTATGAAAATGCAGAGATTTTGATGCAGAAAAAATGCGATTTTAGCACATTACCAAATAACTTTAACATAGGAGTCTACAGCTTTAACAGGAGCCACAGCTTATTATTATTTGAAAGTAATACACAGTTTCAATTAAAATTTTAAGAAAAATACTGTTTTCATTTAAATTAGAAGAAATAAGTATTTCTTTCTTAACTTCCTAGGAAATTGAAAAAATTTACTAGTACATACCTTAGAAACAATAAAAAGGTCATGCCTCAAAAACAACGTCAATTTTTTCACTGGGTTATACTAAATTTTTGTTTAATAACGTAAGTGAGAATAGAGCAAGTAGTGCCAAGGATTTTTTTTTTTTTGCTAATATGACTTGATCTATTATTTAACTTCAATACCAATGAGATAAAATTGACTGCTTTCTTCTCGAGTATACCTTCCCCTTTTTACGTTCTCATAATACTCCTAGTCTCACTGTAGTTATCGAAATATCCGTAATTTTTCTGCTGGACAAAGTGTCTCAGACCAAGTGTAAAGACTCACTGATGGAAATTAAAATGCATGGTACATTGTCAAAAACAACAGAATAAATGTAGAAAGAAAAATATTCAAAAGTAATCACCACAAGCAAATAATCGAAATATATGAACAAATTTTGACAAGCAACAAAGAAAAAATTAAAACACATTTATCAGCTGTGCTGTTAATTACACCTGTTATGAATTTAGTAATTCGTAGTTCTAAGGCGAATTTGATTGATAACATAGTTGTGCAGTTTTTTTTACATAATTGGATGCTCATGTAAAAATTAATTTAAATTAAATAAAACTGACACATGAGCAAACCAAATAACCACATTGTTGTATTTGTTGTTGAATTAAGTCCACATGGCAAGTGAATTCGCATTGCATATTCAATGCGAATTCATAAAAGATGGAATTGACAGCGTTTTTGACTTGACTTCTGTTTTTTCTAATAATTTTCGTTACTCAATATCAAATTTCTTTTCGTTTGTTTTGATTACGAGTACTTTTGAATATTTTCTTTTGATTTCTCATTTTAGTCTACTGTTATTGACATTGAGTAAAGAGAAAGTTGTATTTGTTGCACTGGTGAGTTTATATGCTATGAATTCGCCTTGCCCATATTGATATTAAATGAAAAAAATATCACTTCAAAAATATTTGACATCAGCCACTAACAGATATCGGCTCTTCTTTGAGAAAGCTATGCATATTTTGAAGTCATTCTGAAATAGTTTCAAATTAAAAACAAACTTTCGCACTCGCTGCGCATGAGTTGCAGTCTTTGAAACTTATAGCTCTTAAAAGGCGTACACACATGCCGTATTCCTTGAGAATAAGAGAGTTCTATCTAAAAGACGATATTTCGCTAAACCATTTTAGCACCAACGGCCTGTCTCACCATCAACAAATCGCAGGAAGTAGCACAGTTTTAATTCCACTTTTGCTATAAATTAATGAGTTCCGTTAAAAAAGAATATCTATTTAATAATTTCCAAAATTATTTATACATGCAAATTGCAAACATATTTTAAATTAGAAAAAATAGGCATGTTTAACAGGTGGTCAAAATATAAGTATTTCTTCAAACCCTATGATTTTTTGAATGAGCTAAGACCTTATGTATCTCCGTCGACATTGGGTACCATTCGTAAAATTTAAAATATATTTCTGCAGTTGCATTACCACCAAATTCTTTTAATTTGTTTTAATTATTAACAGGAAATTGCAATTAGTATGACATGCAGCTGTTTTAACAAATCGGTGTCAAATTTTTGTTATAGATGACAAAATTATAAAATTTCTTTTTCACTGTGTTTCGTCAGCACTTCCACTAACTTTGGAACGAATTCTATGTTGATCGTAATTCTACTCGTATTATTTTGCAAGCAAAACTTTAAAATATCGGCTATTTTACATATAAGTACGTCAAAAGTGTATTGCTTTTCATGAAGGTTGCTTAATAATGTTTGATTTTATTTAAATAATAAATTAATTTTTTATGACCTAATTTTTTATCATTTATTATTGAAACTTATTAGAATAATATTTAAGAAAAATTAAATACACTCGATGTTGAGTGTAAATTGTTTGTAGTGATTATATATTTTATAATATACATATGCGAGAGAATTCTCATATTGTATTTGATTATTCTAGCATAAACATATGAGAGGTTTAATGTATTCGAATTGCGTAAATTTCACTAACGATTTGGCTTACCAGCCAATGAAATGTCGCCATATGAAGAGCTTAAGGCACAGCAAACGAATTTGAAAATCCCAAATTATTATTCAGAAATTGGTTTATATTTTCCTTACAAAATTATTGACATTAAAAATAAACAAAAATAATAGTGTGCGCCCGCTGCCAAAAATTCAATATTGCCGAGCCATTTTATGCAAATGTATAGACTACAATTCCTAAATCAATACATACATAAACATATACGTTCATATATGGTATGTGCAATTCTGATTTTTTTATGCATCAACGCACAGTCTTAAAAAAGTGAATGCATTTTTTTAATATCCATTTTTTACAAGTGCCTCTGATCTTGTTTGCTGCAGCGTGTGTTTGGTACACTTATCGGCATCAACAACATTAAGGTCAACGCCGTTTCTGCTTTAATCTTTAATTAAATTTAATTGAACAAATAAGTACATCATCGTCCCATTAAACATTATTGTAACGAACATTTGTTGTTGCTTATTCTTATGATCGTGCTGGGATGAAACAACCGCCTACAAATATTTCTATATGTTAACACACTTTCACGCTTCAAATGCGGGAGCTGGAGACAGAAGCGAATAGTAAGTGTATAGATCTCATAGGCGACTTGAAACAACAAATACAAAGTGTTAGAAATTGCACTAAATTTTCTAAGTACTATTTTAATCTCTCGTGCTGTGCTTCTAAGTTCAGTAAAATTTATGAGCATCGTAAGGAATTAAAAAAAATTGAGTGCTTTCATGATAATGATGTTAATGATTGTCATTGTATTGTCATAACTGCCTTCGCCGTCGCCATCGCTAGCGCAGCGCTGTGTCATATACACAGGAAGTTGGGTCATAAAACATAACCATCGTTCGTTGGCAATGAACGACAATTCAAAAGGTCAATCATGGCATGCATCACTTAAATATGCAATGCAATCACATATTTATTTGTTGCGTTCTTTTTTTATAATTTTCATCCAAGTATGTATGTACATATGTATGTCGATTATAATGCAATGATTATTTTGTTTGTTCATACTGTCAGAACTGCACAGCCTCGTATCACTGGTGAAAGGTAGTAGCAGTCTATTGTTTATTAGAGAATAGGATGATAAAAACATCTTTCGTGCAAATGAAAGTTTTTCTGCTTCTACATTTCATGTGTTCAGTAAAATGGAACGACTTCACATGATATACATACTTACACATACGTATGTATGTACTTATTTAAGCATAATAAAAAAATTATACTTATGCTTCCTAAGGGATGCTTTTTTCTCTACCCTTAATTTTTAATAGAAACTTCGCATCGTTTACGTTTCCATAAACGATTTACAATAAACGCTCATTACTATAAAAAAACAAATAGGAAAGCTTATAAGACTAGTAGGGCAATTGGGCATATAATTGCCGCTAATATCTTAATTTGCATTATCCTTTTGAACATTTTTAGCGCCGAATCCGAAAGAGGGTAATTCTAATGGATAAAATAAAACAATATTCAAAACTGTCAGAGCCCTTTTGATAGCTTTCCGTGTTGCGTTTCATTCACTGCAGCTAATATTAGCAAATAAAAAATTATGCAAAGACGTATTTATCATGTAATCCTGTAATGTGTCATCCCAGTCTGCTCTCCTCCGATGCCGAGATGTTGCAAAGAAGATAATGGACTGACCTACATACATACTGTGACTCGGAAGAACTATAAATTCGGATCATTTCCATTGAATTTATCATAGATTCGTCATTGCAACATGTTCTCTTTTTTTGCATTCTGTTCATTGTATCTGCAGTCATGTCTAAGATGTTATGAAAAATTTAATTTTTACAACCTCACCCACATGAGTACATAGCGGCACTTCGTTAATACACTCATAAAGTGGCTGTGAGAGTAAAAGTTTTACGAGAGAGACAGTTAAAAATAACCTAAAAAGAACTAATGAAAATGTAGAGTTTTTTGTGCAGTATAAAAGACAAATTTACCTCATTTCCAAATGATTTTCACTTGGAATTGTTATTACAAAATTATTTTTCATCAAGCCCTTAACTGAATTATGAGCTAACTTCAGTATACTAGGAAGAGATGATATTTTGTTATTCTTAAGAAAACAATTTTATATATATATATATATATATATATATATATATATATATATATATATATATATATATCTATATATATAAAAGAGAGTGATGTTAGTTACTACGCTTATAACTCAAAAACGCCTGGACCGATTTCGATGATTAGTACCAATTCGGTTAGGTCTCCACCCAAATAAGGAGAATGCCCAAGAAAATTCCGGAAATTTTTCCGAAAAAAAAAGTTATGAAGAAAATTAATTTCCCCATACATTTTGTATGGAGCGATTTTACAACACCATCTTATTTCAAGAACCCATAAAAACGAACATTATTTCAAATGCTGATTCCAGTATTGCCAGTTGATGGCGTTGTGTGCATCAACTTCTGACAAACAGAACAGTTGAACAGTTTTTCAAATTTTAATCAACTTAAGAGTTATTGTAAATAAATTTAATAAATACATTTATTGTTTTGAAACGGTTTTTTGTGAATTTGCTATTACCAGCGAAAAGAGACGTTAATTTCGGATTGTGCAATTAATTTTAATGTTTGATTACTTTGAAAATCAATTGTTTATCTTCTATTTTCAAACGGTAAGTTGCAATGAAAGTTGTTTATTTTGTGCGGTTATGACATTTGAGCACATGTTTTGTGTGTTCATTTCTCAGTGTGATTCACAATGCCGCGAGCCAGAAGATCTAATCTTTCGCGTCGAACCCGAAATGCAAGTAGAGCTCGGAATATCGCCTATCAATTGACGACGGATGAACAAGAAATCGCACGAGAACAGCGCCGTGTTAGTATGGCCCGACTTCGTGCATCACAAACACAAGAAGAAAGACAGGCGGCAAATGAAACGGCTCAGTTAACAATTACAAATCGTCGGGCAAACCAAAGAACTCAACAAAGTGATAATTTAATTCAACGCATAAGAAGAACTGCTTCAAGTGCCAATAGAGCCATTGCGTTCTTTGCTTCATAGTGAAACAGCAGAATCACGTAATTTTCTATCGAAAATGGTGCGCCTGGTGGCACTGGCAAGACATTCCTCATATAATTGATTTTGGTTAGAGGTCGTGCAAGATCGGAAATTGCTGTAGCTGTTGCTTCTTCCGGAATAGCAGCTACGCTGCTGGAAGGTTGCCGAACCGCTCATTCTGCATTAAAATTGCGATTAGACCTTCAAGCGATTAAAGAACCCACATGTAACATAGCGAAACATTCAGCAATGGCCAAAGTTTTGGTAGCAAGCAAAATTTTTATCTGGGACGAATGCACTATGTCGCATAAACGTGCGTTAGAAGCTCTGAATCGCACTATGACAGATCTGCGTAATGACGCAAGATGTTTTGGGGGTGCATTGATTTTACTCTCAGGCGATTTCCGGCGAACACTACCAGTAATACCACGATCGACCGCTGCCGATGAGATCAATGCTTGCCTCTAATCATCACCATTGTGGCGTTATGTGAAGAAACTTCAGCTTACGACAAACATGCGAGTTGCATTATTAAACGATCCATCTGCCGAAGTGTTTTCCAATCAACTGCTAACTATCGGTAATGGTCGTGTTCCTGTCGACTCATCGAATGGATTGATTTCATTCCCGTCAAATTTTTGCAATTTCGTCTCAACTTAAGCGGAGCTCATCAACAAAGTGTTTCCGAACATCATTGCTAACCACCAAAACTACGATTGGTTGAGTGAAAGAGCAATTTTAGTGGCAAAAAACAAGGATGTGGATCACTTAAACTTCACAATTCAAATTCAATCGTTGGGTCACTGCATTCGTTCAAATCTATCGACTTACACAAACGAAGACGAAGCAACCAACTACCCAACTGAGTTCTTGAATTCATTGGATGTGCCTGGCTTGCAGCAGCACAACCTCAACCAACCAAAATTATGCAACGGAACGCGTTTAACCGTTTAACGGTCACAAAACTCATGACCAATGTGATTCACGCGAGCCTACTAAAAGGAAAATTCAAAGGTGAGGAAGTTCTCATTCCGAGAATTCCAATGATCCCAACCGATATGCCATTCGAGTTTAAGCGAATACAAGTTCTAATTCGTCTCGCATTCGCTATGACAATTAATAAATCACAAGGCCAATCATTGAGTGTTTGTGGCCTGAATCTGGAAAATGACTGTTTTTCACACGGACAACGGTATGTCGCATGTTCCCGTGTCGGAAAACCTTCTGCATTGATCGTTTTCGCACCTGACAACAAAACGAAAAATATCGTTTATAGCAGAGTGCTTCAATGAGGTCAAATACAATTCAATAAATGAAAAAATAATTTCATACGAGTAAGTACACATAAGATATATGTATAGTACTGACGGAGACAGATATCAAATTATATCTGCATTTTTCATTTCAGTTTCATTGGTGGAGGAGTACGATCAATATATGTTTTCGTCCTAAACAAATCATGGGTCATTTTTAGGCAAAACAACGTTTGCCGGGTCAGCTAGTATATATATATATATATATATATATATATATATATATATATATATATATATATATATATATAAAGAGTTGTTTATTTTAAAAGAGTTTTTACATTAAATTCAAATAGTTTATTCAGAGCGCATTATGAACGTTTTTTATGTTCTTTTCGGACATTACTCTTACTCTTGAGGAGTTCAAAAAAGTTTGAAATAAAAGTTTGGAGTATAATCACAATTTAAATTAATGAGAAAAAAACTACCGATGGCTTAATTGGTTTGTACTGAATTTTCAGCACCGGGGAGAGCGACGGCTTAGTCACACTTGTTGTAGATTTCTGGCACGCATGTAGAGTATATGCATGAAGGAATATTGGAAGGAATACTCATACTTCTGCTTTGCCTTATATCGGACTAATCCCAAACGATTATTATTGAGAAAACAAAAATGCATGTCGTGTAGCAATAAATACTTGTTCGAACACGACATTGTCTTTGACTGCATCATATAGGACTATGTTGTTTGTAACCACCAGTAATTTTTGGAAGGAAATTTTGGCAAGCGTTTTATCATCACGTAAGAAGATTCAAAAAGTACGAAATGGTAACTCTGGGTTTTTTATGTACCTGTGACTCGTTTTGCGTTTTACCAAGTTGGTACTAAAAAAGGAAAGAAAAACAATTAAGCCACACAAGGAGGATGTGAAAGATCCTTGACCTTGTTATTTGTTTACCTGTTCTTATGTTATTATTACAATTAATAAGTTGTGATGCGGAAAAATGTCTTCCTTAGTAACAGTCCGTAGAACTTTTTTTCAGGCAAGTATAAATGTATAGATATGTACATACTTATGTATGTAAGAAAAAAAATCATGCCACAGATGCATAGTTTCTAAAAAAAATGTGGCCTGAAGGATTTTTTTGGCATTTTAATTGACCTTCACATACATATGTATGGATGCATGTGCGTAGGTAGGTATTAATGTTCTTTAAAATTTAAAGAAAAGGTTCTTGAGCAAATAGAGGATTGTTTTCATGACAAATTATGTTAGGAGGAGATTATGCGGCCAAAGCGATACTTCTGTAAGAAAAATCTAAGATATTGCTTGATGATCGCCAAATTAAAAATAAATAATAATAATTTACGTATGTATGCATGTATATACACACATATATGTTTGTACAATACATAAGTATATAGAGTGTAGGTACGGTCAGTTTTACCGCAAATATGCCATACATACATACTTTTACTCAAGTAGTTAATGCTCAGCATAACTGCTTTTAATTCATTTTACGACGAAGCTACGCCCTTGTATTCATATGTACCTACATACACACATATGTATGTACATACATGCATATGCATTAAAAAAACTAATTAAAAATTAAAGTTATCTTGTTAAAATGGCATATTTTTACGAAAATAATAAAAGGAAGAAAATAAAAATACTACTTTGATTATTTACTTCTCCATTCCATTTGTTTGCAGGAGTATATAGGTACATATAAGTACATATGTACATATGTACGCATGTTTGTACATATCAACTTGGTAATATGTAAGAATATGTATTATAAAAACAGCACAAATGCTAAACTTTATACACTTTTTAGAAAGATTCGCTATTGATTTCTTTCCCTCTCCACCTTCTTTGAGGTTACGGTACAGATCTTATAACGCTTTCGTATAATAAATTTCCATCATTCTCAAAGAGTGTGTGCAACTATCACAGCTTTTGTTGCACACCTAAACAGCTTGTATATAAGTACATTATGTATTTGTTTGTTTAATCGAATGAAAATGTTTAAAGTGCTAGATGTAAATGTTTTTTAAGTAGTTGGAGGGTACGAATGTAAAATAAATATCGGGAAATATAGACCGAGGACGTAAAATTTATTAAATCTTGCAGCCATAGTTGACGAAAATTGAAGTCAATCGGGTTGTTCTGTACTCCACGCGAAATCAATCCACGTGCAATTTTCACGGTATTGTTGTTGGAAAAAGTAATTATGTACAACAACAATGCTATAACGATTAGAACTAGATTGATTTCATGTGGTATGTAGAACAGGAATAAGTAAAATTTGCGTTTCTTAATTAAGACACTTGATCCCAATAGTATGCACGAGTACAAACTATTTTTCACTTCACTAGAAAACAGCGAGTTGGTTTTAGTCTTACCTGTGATAAATCTGGATCATCGCGGAGTTTATCTAAAACGGTTGATGCTGCAAGATGTGGCACTAATATTAGGAAAAAAGTAATGAATTTTCGTAAACAGAATCCGCCGCCACTTCCACCTCCACTTTTACGACTGAAAATATTCATATCTGATGCACGAATTATTAACAAAAGCGGCGACACAAATACGTTGCACAGTTCGAGTTTACAGTTTTATATTCTGGTAACAGGGTTTCGGTATCTAGTTATACAAGCATGTGTCCGCACATTCGTATTTTCCAACCACGTATTTATATCTTTTAATTCTTTTTTATTTTATAATTTAATATTTTGCTGTTGCGTTGACTTGGTTTCCTCTTTCTGTAATTTTCTTTCTTGTCTTGTTCTTGTTATTTTCGTAACGATGTTATGAAAAACTTTAATTGAATCAAATTTTCTTGAACTATTTATTTTCATACCATACGAAATTGCATGGGGGAGAGAGACTTAAAATCTATAAAACAAATGTAACAGATTCAAATCTCTATTTAGAAAATAAATATTCTGTGGCGAAGATAATGTTGAAGACACAAAATTTAGCAGCGAACGACATTAAAGTGGTTGTTATATAAGCACTCTGGAAATGTTATAGTGACTGACACAAACACTGTTGTTCTTATTAAATGCTTCTGTTTTTTTTTTGTCGTTAACGAGAGTGATGACGACGACGATGGCGATGAATGTAATATGTACATATGTATATAGATAGTATTTTTATATAATTTTTAAAATTATTCATGAATTTATATGTTCACACATAAGTACAGATGTATGTATGTATATGAATAAATATGTATTTATGTAAATATGTATGTACATATATGTATATGTAACATAAAAACCTCCCTTGTCGTTACAGCTAAACTTGAGAATGCAAAAATTGATTTTCCCTTCAATGGCTGTTTATTGTTAAGTTTGCATTTGTCATTCTTAAGGATTCTTTAATGTAAACTGCCCCGTCCTAGCGACTAATCGGAAAATCTGACATCATTCGTAGTCATTGCGTTAAAAATATTGCATGTCAAATAATTTTTGCTAGAAAATTCAATTTTAAGTGAACTAGATTCCTAATGAAATTTTAAAGCAAAATCTAACACACAAAATTATTTATTACATTTTGTAAGCAAATGGAGAAAATTATTCAAGGACTTTTGCAACGTTTTTGTGCAATTCGTATTCCAACCGTTATGTCATTTTAACAACCATATTCATTTTATACTTTCTATCATAATAATTAAAGATGAATTATTAATTTAATAATATATTGCTTCTAATTTATCAATCATTAATACTTAAAATTAAAATTGAAACCGTTTTCAGTGAAGGGAATTATGCAATTGATTTATTTCCCCAACAAAAAGTAGAGGTTGTTGCAACAGTGATAGTTTCACAAGCAAATTAGCAAAATATTTGGGAAAATAAACCATATCAAATTCTTGAAATTGTATCTAAAAGTTTCAAAGATGTACATATAAACATCAATACGTTTTTGAGAAAAATCAATCCATGCACTTAGTATAAGTATAACTTGGTGTTACACAAAATAACATACACACACAAACACACCCTCAACGTTTGTTCTGTTCAACATAAAAATTCCAATAAATTCCTTTTCAGTATTTTTTACTTTATGTATTCACTTTAAGCAAAGAATTAAACAAAACCGATACAACCGACGTTTCACAAACAACTGAAGTAAATGTGGAACAATCAAACAGTAATTTGGCTAAAACCAAGCTGAAACTGAGTGGCAGTGTTACCAGTAGTATGGAAATTGGACAAGAAATCTCTCAAAAAATTTTATTGAATAGTTAGATAAGTGGGTAATGTTTCATATTGTTTGCTTAAGCCTTGTTGGAGACGAAGATCCATTTTATTTAACATTTTCCAAACAAGCTGCAGCATATGTGTTAGCGATACTGCTATTTACTTGGTTACATACACTTATCTCTTATTATTTTCTATTTCGCAGAAGAAATTTAGAGATTTTCTTTTGTTCTTTACATACTTAAAAATTTAATAAAATTTCTTTATCGTATACTAACGGAAATTCGCTGTAACCGATATATGTTAACGAACTCCAGAGCATATGAATATGGATTAGATTGTAATATCCAAAATATTTATTTGTGACCCCGCAAAGCAAATAAGTATGTCTGGGTCTTAATAAATATACGTAGAATCTCCCAAATATACTTCAAAAATAAAAAAATAATTCTATTTATAAATGGTTGCAAGGTGGCAAAAAAGGAATTAGTGTCGTTTCTTTTTTTAAATACAAAGAAAAAATTCCTGCAAAAGAAATTTCGGGAAAACGATAATCAAAATCATAAATGGCGTGAATCCAAAATATTCAAAAAATAAACTGGAAACTCCGCCATGAAAACATTAAAAAGCGATAGCATAAATGAAATTAAAAAATTTTTAATTTTGCACAAAATCAAATTAAAAAAATTCTAGAAATTCTATAACTTTAACAAATATAATTAAAATTCACATTTCTTACGTATTAACGATTGTTCTTATATTCTTGATCACAGCTTTTAATTTATTGTACCTTCAATTTTTCATTAACTAAGCATTACTATTTAAACCTTAAAAAAAAATCCATGTTATAGCCTCGATAGCGCTAGACTAAGAACTAATTTCCATGGAATATTCATACGTGTATAGGTTTGAACAATATTAAAAAGATTAAATAGGATACAAGCATGAACGAGTTCAATTCCACTCCAAAATCGACTGTTGATTGTTGTATATTAATGAAAGCTTAACGTCAAACATATCGTTTTCCAACATACATATTTATACCGTTTTTTAAGACATTAAATGCGTTATTTTGGATCTATTTTTTATTATGGACGTATATAAATAAATTTTCTGACGATATACATATATGTTTGAAGTTTATTCTACATAGCAGTCAAATACATAATTGAAATTATTCTAAGTAAAATAGACGTGGCCATTAAAATTGTTAACATTTTCATGTTTTTTTTTTTTTTTTTTTTTTTTTTTTTTTTTGTGAAGACCAGTTACCAGTTCTTGAAACCCGTCCCGTACTTTTCTTCCATAATGTGCATGGTATGGTGTATGAGGTTGAAATAATATATTAATATATTAGATTGATTTGTCTTTTTATATAGAACTTACATATGTACATATATGCCCAAGCCGATTGATTATATTTCCGTATTAAATTTGTGGCAACTCTATGACATCACACAGATATAAGAGCCAATAAAAACAACAAAAACTTGTTTCTCTGCTTATTATGCCTATTGAGTCAATAGGCATAATAAGCAGAGTCAATAGTATTGACTCATCTTGGGCCGAGAGAAATGCACAATGTATTTCGTTAAAATATCAGGCCTGGAGAACAAATGAAATGGAGCACCGTGTTTATAGATGCCAGATAGATTGGAGAAAAATCGTCAAAAGAAGTCATGGGAATCAGAAAATCGTCGAAATTAAAAAAAAAATTAACAAAGATTCTATCTTTATAAAACGGAAAAAGAAAATTCGTTCGAAATAAAGAAGAACTCATACGACACTTTTCATTCGAATGAGGAGAGGATTTTAATATCAAGTTTTTTTGTATCTGTTTTGATTGTATGTACATACATCATATAATGAAGAATATATATATATATATATATATATATATATATATATATATATATATATATATATATATATATATATATATATATATACATATATATATATATATATATATATATATATATATATATATATATATATATATATATATATATACATATACTTTTTTTATAACATTTCTTATAAATTTTAATATGTATTTTGCTTCAATTGTCGAATTTAGCAATATTTTCTATTATATGAAAAACTATAAGCTTCTAACAACAACATGTGCAACATGTGTCCGTATATGTTGTTATAATAATTCTATTTCGCTTAAAAATGGTTTGTAAAGCTGTTAAAGTTTTTTTAGTACGACCATAGAACTATGACAATTTGATGAAATATTTGTGGGATTCAAACGGTGTGCTATTAATTCATATTGACATAATGTCTTAATATTTTAGTATGGTTTAAAAATGTTGTTTTCGTGCTGCAAACAAAAAAGTCATAAAATAATAAGACTTTGAGGTATGTTTATTGTTTTGTCATAAAATAGTGGAAAAAATGTGAGCCAAAAGTTGAACGTGTGCGCACAAATCCAACTAAAAAATGGAATCTGCTGGAAGAAACGTCGCTAATAGAGATTTTGGAACCCCAAGGTGGACACTTCTGCGGCTAGTGAGCAAACTAGCAACATCTTCCTCGGCTTGTTCTTCCTCGTCTTCATCACCTACAAGGAGATGAATTAAAATTTAAAAGGATACATTTTTTTCATACTTGGTCCACCCGTTATGATGTCCAACATGTTATTTTCACACACACCTGTGTATTATTTTAGTTTTTTCGCTTGTTTTTGGCATTTTCAAACAAATTTTTATAAATGTTTTAATTTCTTTTCTTTGATGTCAAATATTTATAAATGTTTTATGTTCATATCAGCTGACCGAATTCTGAAATAGCATACTAAGTTATGACGGGTTGTTCATAGCAGTCATGTATTTTCGTGCTATTATTTTATGACATATGACTTTATGACTAGCGTTTGAATCCCCCAAATTGGGGGGTTGTATCTAAAATTATATCTGAATATAAAATAAGACATAATTTAAAATTATATGTATGTTACAATTAAAAGTTTTTATTAAATCAGTTACATTTACTGAAAGGTCTAAGAAATTTTCTTCATCCTCACAATCTAATAAAAAAAGTCTCATTCTTGAATAAACTCGATTAGAAATAATTGCTTATTATCGTTCTTAGCTTTTGCATTTTACGACATAAATTTTGTATAACCCTGGTTTCGCTTTGAAACATTTCGTTTATATTTTTTAGAGTGCCTTCATGGACTAATAGCTACTGCACTAGACTAGTAATTTGAAGGTCGCAGGTTCCACTCCTGCCGCAGACAATCCAATTTCTTATCAAGTTAGAGTTGCATTAAAATTATTAAAATGGAATGAAATGTTAAGTGAAATCGTCAAATCTTGCAGATATTTCCGTGCTGCAAGGCTTTAATTAAAAAAAGAAACGATTTTGGTTCCAAAAAGTTTATTTTTCACAAAAATTTGGGGTGCTTCAAGCCGTTCTTATTTAAAAAAATAGCCTATTGTCATAACTTTCTAACATGAAAAACACTAAAAATTATTAATTAAGTTATAAGTTGCGAATACTCATGTTATTTAAGTAAGTTTCCTTTTACGCAACTTGAAATACTTACGCGTATATGTCCGGGAACAAAACACATTGTTCTTATTGCTCATCTTTCACTGGGTTATTGTGTTCCATTAGCAAAATTTGCATTCAAAAATACTGGAACCAATAAATGCAAGGACAACATTTTGGAGGTTCGAATGCCATAAGTGATTTTGCAGTTTTTGAACAACAACCAGCAATAATAAATCCTTGTCAATATTTTTAAAATTGTCTACGAATTAAAGCGAAAGGAAATCATTGTAGGCTGCCTGAATTGTTGAATTAAAGAATCACAAACTGACAAAACATATTGAAGTGTTAAATACCTCAAGCAGCTTATTGGGCTCCGTAGTGTACATGCATATATTCATATACATATTTATGTACTTAATAATTTGTTATATTGCCTTACTCTCACATATAGAAGGCGCTTTAACAATAAGGTCGCGCATTCGTACTACTAATTTACTGGGCTGTTTGTCAAAATTAATAGAACACAAATTTATTTTTCATATTTAAAACTTTTCAGGGTCAATTGAGAAGTATAAAGTAATAAAATGGCGCCGTTTTCTTAATATGGGTGATAGTGGTACGATAGCTAAGATAGCAAACAGCCATTTTAACCCTACAGTAAAGCCACAGCTTGACCAGATTTAGATTACAGAACATCGGATATGTTGATGGTTTAGAAAAACCTGTAACAGAAACTCCTATAATCAATGCTGTATCTCTTTTTCTCGAACTCACACGTATTCGATAAAAGTTCAAGCAATTTGCTATTTCAAGCTAAGTCTACGTAACGTTGTTGTTGAAAGTCCTGGTAGTGTCCACGCTGCAAAAGTTTTTAATGATTGTAAAATTCATATGGCGCTTCAAATATGATTTGCTCAATTATAAATAAAAATGTTGAGCTCCGGTACTAAAGGAGACCACCAAAAACAATCCTTCCTTTTAACACTGCGTGAATCCTAGCACTAAAAGCGGTGTCAATCTGAGCAAGTTGTTCCAGCGAGGCAATAGCAGTCTCATAGTTGTACCTTTGCAATCAATATGGTCCGGTTTTGGTATTGCTTTTTTTAAATTTTGTAGTAAATTATGTTTCAATGTATTTTGTTGCTGTGGTATTGTAATGTAGAGTGAATACCCTTATTGAAACATAATTTACTACACTTTATAAAAACGCAAGACCAAAAACTATTTTTATTTTATATTATTTTAAGCTTTTCTCGAAGTAAACTTAGCTATAAAAAGTTTGATTTAGACTCAAGTTTAGCTTCGATTTTTTTAAGCTTTTTTTAATAATGTATTTAGCTTTTTCCAGCCGTTTTTTTTTCAATTTCAATTGAATATATGCCTTATATTAAGCAAAAATGCCTTCAGAAAGCGACTCCTCCATATTCTACTTGTTGGCAGGTGTGTACTCGTTGTAGAAAACAATTGACCGCCAATAGCCACTCTATAAACCTAAGTAATAGTAATTAATATTTTATCAGTTATCGACACAATTGTCCATAATTGTCAATATATTATTGTGTACTTGGTGTGACGCTGGCTATGACAATTAAAATAACTCAAAATAAAAACAATTAGTGTTGTGTGATTTTTATTATTTTATATAATTAAACGAACATCTTAACACTTCTTTTGATATAAAAGATTTTCTATATTTAATGAAGTTTGTTCGTTTCGTTTTGGTCATTGAAGGAGAATGTTTTTGTTTCATAAATCAATTGCCTTTGTATTGAAGAATTATTTCCCATAAACAAACAATTTTGAAAAACTCAAAACAGTACAACAAAAAATTAAATTGACTATCCAAATTTTTTGAAAATGGATCAGATTTCACGTGAAATTTAATTCATATTTTGTAAAATGAAACAAAAAATCGTGTCTATTATTTTTGTTGAAAACAAAAACAAATTTTAGTTCTCATCTTAGATTTTTAATTTTCGTTTTACAAAATGCCCTTTGTTAAAGCATTTTAAATAAATTTCAAGCGCAATAAACTATTTAATTTTTTATTTATAGAAGGTTATTTTTGTTAAGTCAACAATAGATTTTAATATGTTTTTTAACTTTGAAAAATATTCAAGTAATGGAAATATTTTATTGGAAAGCAATAAAAATGTATCCTTATTTTTTGGCTTTCGCGCTTTGGCACAAAAACGTGTTAACTTTAAAGGTGTTATAGAAAAACTACGAATCAAGAAAACCGGTCCCATTTCTAGGTTTAATAGATACAATTTGATTTTTTAGATGTGTCAGAAAGTATCCGTCTTAGAAAATTCATTATAGATAATTGTTTATTTTCATATTTCAATCAAAAGGTTTAGTATCATTATCCTGCATTGCAACTTGGCAAATGTCAGACATGAAAAACATGGCGATATGATCTTAATTCTGTACGTGGTTTTGACACAAAACCTAATTGGTAGAAATACGTACAGAAGATTTACCATTTGAATAAAAGTTAATGATTTAGGTAATATATATAAAATAGAGCAAACAATAGAAACACTTTTGTGCTCTCATAATTTCTTCCAATACTTACGCAGATTATAAACAAATATAAGCAATATGTAGGGTCTATCATATCAGCTGTTTTACTCCTCACACCTTATTTAAGGTACCTTGCGTACATATGTACATAAACTATATATTTTGCCATTCCTTAGCTAAATTCTCTGCATGTCTTACGGTGTCGAAAGAATTCTTTCACACAATCATATCGAGCCTTTGGTGCAATACCGTAGTAACTCAAAATTTGAATTTTTTAAGGTTATATTACGAAATTATTCGCCTTAGCATTTTTTATATTCTGTAGAAGTTTCATAAAAATATTTTGTATACTCAGCTCTTGAGAAAAGAACCAAATTTTCTTTTACCATTAAGTTGTGTGTGAATTCAAAACTTTAAACTCAATTTCTGCAAAACAACCTTTTTTGAATTATTGCGTTATTGCAGCAAAGGCTCGATATGTATAACAAAAACAATATTTTTATTTTGTTTTAAATGCAATTGCACGAAAGAAAGAACCCTTTCGACATCGCGAGGCAGGCAGTACAAAATTTTTTGGTTTGATTTCTGTCAGTAAAACATTGCGGTAGTACGAGTATACAATATCTTAGAAGCCCTCAGCACTTCTTGATCTAAAAAGAAAATAATTTATTCAATGGATAGCAAGGATTATGTGCATGTTTTTAAATTAAATTTGATTTAATTACTTTGAATGCTAAAATAAGATTTTTTACATAATTGTGAACGAATACATAAGGGCTTGTATCATTCTTAGAAGTAAAAGTGAAAAGCTTTATTTTTTATTTGCTTCCATTTTCATCATAAAACTAGTGCATAAAAATATTTCTTAGAAAAACGAAAAATCAAGTAAGAATATAAAATTCTTTTTCCAATACCAAAAGAAAATAATTAAAAGTACTAGTACTTTTCAAAATAAAATTGGGGAAATAACACATCATCAAAATTGTAGCACGCTTCCATGTCTGATGAGAAATTACAAAATAATTTATTTGATACAGCCTATTTTCAGTGTACAAAATTGTTTCAGGCTTCCATGTCTGATGGGAACTTTCAAAATAATTTATTTGACACACCCTATTTTCAGAGTACTCAAATGCTCATATGTTTACTCGTTACTTTTTGTAGAAAAAACAACGTCTGCAGAATAAATTGTAAACAAAAATAAAAATTAGGAGGAGTTTTAAAGCAAATACAAAAAATATATAATTTACGCGAATATGTCGACGAACTTTCGTTATGCTATTGTTAAAACTATAAAACCATACATAAAATACTTTCCTCAGTTGACAAAACCTGTGATGAGGGTCCTAATTCAAGTTTCTGTTCACTACATTGAAAGTAGCAAGTGCTCACCCGAAGTACTGGACTTGGCGTTAAATAAACTTACACATGCTGGCCACAATATACCGGACAATTTTTGCGAACTTTTCGCAGCTGTTTTACAAATAATGCAAATATTTTTGCGTACCCCAAAGGGTGCTGTTAAGGCAGATGAATTGAGAGATTGCTTAAAGGAGGATCTTAGGTGATTTTTATTTCTATTTATAATCTTTTGATGATTTTTCCATGCGAACATAATGTCGTATGTAACTTGAAATGTAGATTAAGCGATGAATGTATAGAGGACTTAACAAAGGTTTTACACAACCATCGATTTTCGCTTACCAAGAATTTTGTGGAGTCTAAAATGCTGCGTTCCTGTGCCAAAAACTTACAATGGCGTATCAATATATCGCTACAACAATGGTATGTTTAAAAAAAATATAAACCATAAAATTAATTTGTATCGTTTATGATTATGTACAAAACTATGAAGCTTTACGAGGGACTCTTCTGATGTTACACCAACAATAATTTTACATTTTCAATTGTCGGATGGTCGTTATCGCACTCTCGAACTACCTTTGACCATGTTTCATCGCTTGCGCTATAACGTTGCCATTTTACTTAGCGAAATGCAGTCTTTGGAACAACGAGCCGTTATGAAGAAATTCTAATGTTTATATGTATTCCACATGCATAGATACGTATTCTGCTGAATAGTTATTGTGTATTACATTAAAGTTAAGCTGGAGTATGTATTGCTTTTAATCAATAGGTATAATACTTACCTAGACTCATGTGAACGTATTTGTGATTTGTTTCGTTGTGATGTTATGTCCATTAGCAATTTTACAATGATCGCTTTGAATATTAAGTAAATATTAAGTTTATTGTTATTCATTAAAAATAAAAGTGTATGTGTACGGATGCGAAGCCATTTTAATAGAAAAACTTGCTATAGCTACATAGTAAATAAAGAATAATCCATTGCACATTTCATATGTCGTCTACGATTAATTTAATGAAAACTTTTATAAGATCACTGAATTTCGATTCAGCATTATTCCTAAACCAATATGCTAGAAGATTCAACAAGAAATGATAAAAATGAACTCGAATAAATTTATAACACTCAAAGAAAAATTATTAGTGTGCACGCAAACCACGAGCATCTTACAATCGGGTTTTTCGTTTTAAAATGTTTTGCTGTCAAAATCGATTTCAGTTCTATAGCTTGATACCTTGTTTACAATGTATCGATATAGTATTAAATACATTGATGATATATTGTTTAGTTACTTGAAGCATTGCATCTTGTATTACAAATTATTAGTAAAACGAAAAATTGTAGGAGACCCCATGAAAAGCAAAGCAACTGCATCAAAGTTTTTTTTTTGTACACATTTTGCCTTTCTCTGGAACAGAAGACATTTTCAAAATTTTAAGGACTGTATTTAAAAATACGTCTAGAAATTCAATTTATTTGCTAAAAGACATATGTATGTAAGTACATATGTTGTAACACATTAGTATTTGCTATTTAATGAAATTGTCAGTTATACATAAAGAATTTTGAAATTAATTATATTCAACCTATGAAAATAGTAAGATTCAAAAGTTGTACAATAAATATATCCGATAATTACAGCATTTCTATACAAATTATTTGCATTGGTTTATCAATGCTTTGCAAATTCATAATTAAGTTTTTGAATTACTGCACACCAATTGTTAACTGTCGTTTTAAAGTACAATTCACTTAAAACTATAATCTTTTGGGATATTCTCCCCAAGTAATTCTTAAAATAATCTAAAAAAAATGTTTTGTTGGTTGCTAAACCAAATCATAAGTGAATTTTAAGCAGTTTTAAACATTCAACGTCCTGTGTTTATGCCAAACGAATCAAATACAATATGAGAATTCAGTATATTATATAATCATTATAAAATACATAATCATAGTAGGCATTCTAATGATTTTATACAAATAACACAACAAACAATTATACTCAACAGGAGTATAAAAAAAGAAATAGACTCGCGTTGAGTATAACTGTTTGTTGTGTTGTTTGTATAAAAGCATGTTTTCATTAAACAGACGCTCAGAGGGTGGAATAACAGAACAGGAACGCTGGCAGATGTGAACACAATTCACTTTTTCAAAAATTGTTAGTAACAAAACAATTCCCAACAAAGTGGATAATGTCACAAAGTACATAAAATTAGTTGGAATGTACATGCCAATACACTCTCCCAAACGTATTACACGTTGATTTCTAATATTAAACAATTACTGAATTATGTGTTATTCTATTTAAAAAAATGGATCCATTTATTTGATATTTTTAATTTGAAATCGTATATATTTTAGTTTAATTACTTAGATAATGAATATTTCCATCAAGTTCTCTTAAACGTTGAGCCGCTTGTTCGGCTGTTAAATCTCTTTGAGCTTGACAGAACAATTCGAATCCCACCATAAATTTTTTCACAGTAGCAGAACGTAGCAAAGGTGGATAATAAATTGCATGCAAAGTCCAATGGCGGTCATCGTCTGAGCTCAATTCTCCAGAGGGTGCTCCATGAAAGCCCATGGAATATGGAAATGAGCACTTGAACAAGTTATCGTATTTAGTTGTTAATTGCTTCACTACTTCTGCTAAGTATTTTATTTGTTGTTCAGTAAGATCGTTGATGCGTTTGTTATTGTTACGCGATATAATCATTGTCTCAAAAGGCCATGCGGCCCAGTATGGAACAACAACAAGCCAGTCGGGATTTTCAATCACAATTCGTTCCTTACGCTCAAGTTCCTTCAATACATAGTCATCCAATAATGGTTTTCCGTGTAGCTTAAAGTATTTCTGTAAATTTTCATTTTTAAGAGACGGCTCAGATGGCAAAAATGAACAAGCCCATATTTGACAATGCGGATGTGGATTCGAACATCCCATTGCCGATCCTTTGTTTTCGAATATCTGTACCCACGTGTATTTTTTGCTCAATTCATTGTACTGATTAATCCATTCGTGTATAACTTTCTCAATCGAATGAAGAGTCATAAGGGGGAGTGTTAAATTTGATTTAGGATGAAAACACATAACTCTGCAAGTTCCTCTGGCAGAAGCCGCCTGAAAAAGCGGATCTGCGCTCCTTGGTGGTGAAGGTATATCTTCTAATAAAGCTGGAAAATCATTGGTAAAAACATAAGTACTTTCATATACTGGATTCACCTAAAAATAAATTTAATAAATTATTTAAATAAAATTAAGTTCCCATTTGTTTTGTTACTTACTACACCATTAGGTCGTGTGACGCCAGGGCAAAGTGGATTTGCTGGATCAAAGTCCAATAAATCATTTCTTTGTGGCGTTTCTTGCTGCCCCGACCACGGACGTAACATACGATGCGGGCACACAAGTACCCACTGTCCAGTCAAAGGATTTAAACGTCTATGTTGGTGTTCTAAGATACAATATAAGAAAGTTTAGAAATACATACATGTACTACATATATGTATATACAAATATACAGTATATATGTATATGTAAGTATACATATATATGTAAATATATAT